>SNQJ01S0004041.1:302896-319314 GCA_010110895.2 Picea sitchensis | reverse complement strand
CTCTCTCTCTCTCTCTCTCTCTCTCTCTCTCTCTCTCTCTCTCTCTCTCTCTTAAAGGATGTCATGTCTTCTAGACCAGTATTGGAAACACCTGATTTTGGTAAAACATTCATAGTATAATGTGATGCATCAAGAATAGGAATGGGAGAAATATTGACAGAAGAAGGGAGACCATTGGATTTCGAAAGAAAACAATTCAAGGGAAAAGATTTGGTGAAATCTACATATGAAAAAGAAATGGAAGCAATTTTACATGAAATAAAAAATAGTGAGAGTATCTCATTGGGAGGAAATTTAAAGTCAAGAAATACCATGATAGCCTAAAGTACTTTTTGGAACAAATCTTTTCAATAGAAGAGAAAAAAAAATGGGTAGAAAAAAATGAAAGAGTTTGATTTTTAAATAATCTACAAAAGGGGATGGACAATGTAGTAGCAGATGCTCTTTGTAGAATAGAAGAAGCCTCAAGATTAAAGTCTTATACATATTCTTTTCATGTGTGGCTGGAAGAAGCTCAACATGAATGGAAAATGACAACAGTACTAAAAAAAATTCAATGCATAAATGATATGTAAACTGTCATGGATATTCCACTGGAACAGTTCATCACATCAAATCTGATAAATAAAACTGAAATCTTCACTATGAAGGTTAAATTCCTTTAGATTCCAGAATATTTAGTTATTGATTTTCTATGTATGCATGGAATAGATAAAATGTGTAAAATCGAGAACAATAAAATACAATCACACACCATCCACAAAATAACACAAAGATTTTCTCTGGGAAACCCTTATGGCAGAAAATTCAGCTAGAAGTTGAGGCTTCTCTGCTCCCTTTTCTCTAGTATAGAAATAATACAAGTACAAAGAAGAAGTCACTCTCTATGGAGTTACCTAAGACCTATGTCCTATTAGGATTCTATAGAACATTAATCCCCTCTATTATGCTCTCTAACTTCCCCTCTCCCAATTGTTATGCTATGCTATGAAAAAAAATACAATAACATGGAATGGAACCCCTTCTCCTCCTTGTGGCCATGTATTTAACATAGTTCGATAGTCGTCTAGGGTTTATGGTTTTGACTTTGTCAACCCTCAATTGTGATAAGGTTTTGGACCTTCTAGAATATTAATGAAATTCCTTGCATGTCTAGCCCCATATGCATGAGTAACGATAGATGACGTGGAATCCTCTCGTACCATGGTGGTAAACATGATAGGTTTACTTGCGGAAGGCACAAATTTTGCATACAAGCTTTGATTGACACATGATCTACACCGTTTGAAAGGCCCCGAAGTGTAGAACACCATCAAGGGTGTGTGCACAAGTTCCATATGGAAAAAACCAAAAATGAAACACGATTTAATGCCTCAAAATGGATCCATAAGGTTTCGAACCCCAATTTTCCAAATTGGGACATACCACTAAAATGATCTTGCAAGTTGTTTCCTCAATTTTTTTCCACTATGAAAGCATTGAGATAGATGAAAAATAATATAATGATCCAATCTGGATCAATAAAGGAATGGATGAACTCTATGAAACATTGGGAGTGGAAGGCAGATACACTTTGGTACAAGGATACAATATTTGTATGCCCTCATCAAAGTTGAAGCAACAAATACTAAGGGAGTCCAATGACTCTCTAATATTAAGACATGTAGGGTTCCTTAAAACATATCAAAGGATAAAAAAGTATTTCTTTTGAGAAGGAATGAAGAAAGATATTCAAAACTTTGTGAGAGAATGTCAGGTTTTCCAAGGAAATAAAGGAGAGACAACAAAATCTCCAGGGTTACTTCAGCCATTACACATACCTAATAAAACATGGGAAAAAATATCAATGGACTTCAATATAGGGTTACCAAAATATGAAGGTAAGGATGCCATTTTTGTGGTTGTTTATAAACTAAAAAAATATGCACATTTTTGCAAAATTCAAAGTACCTATACAACAATCCAAGTGGAATAAGTGTTCATGAAGGAAATTCATAGACTTCATGGTATTCCTAAAGTAATAGTAAGTGACAGAGATCCAAAATTCACAGGAAATTTTTGGAAAGAATTATGAAAGATGAGTGGAACAACACTAGCTATGAGTTCATCATATCATCCACAAACAATTGGTAAAAAAAAAATAGTTAACAAATGTTTAGATGGTTATCTATGATGTCATTATTCCAACAAGCAATATTAATGGATGAATTGGCTTCCTATGGAATAATGGTTGTATAATACTAGCTATCACACATCTACTAAAATGTCCTCATTTGAGGCCCTGTATGGATATCCAAATCCTAGTATCTCATACTTTTTGCAAGATAAGTCTAAAGTACTAGTAATATAGTCACATATGGATAATACTAAAGAAAATTTGACAATTCTTAAGGAAAACCTTACAATGGTACAAAATAGGATAAAATAACAAGCAAATCACATCGAAGTGAAAGACAATTTGAGGAGGGCGATTGGGTATTTTTTAGACTACAACCTTATAACCAATCCACACTGGAGCAAAAGAAGAATAAAAAATTAGCTCCAAAATTTTATATACCTTACAAGATTATTCATAGGATTGTTCAAGTGGCATACGAGTTATATTTTCTTTCTTCTCACATTCATAAGGTTTTTCATGTATCTTTCCTAAAAAAAGGTTTTGGGACAAACCATGTAAGTGAAAATAAGACTTCTAGAATTAGATGAAGAAGGGAAGTTGATTCTTGAACCAGAAAATTTTATAGATCAACGTTCTCTATCTCTTTGAAATCGAACCATTATGGAATACCTAATCAAGTGGAATAATATGCCTTAAGAAGAAGCTACATGGGAAAATGAGTAGTTCATGAAGAAACACCCTCAATTACAAGCTTTGAGGGAAAACATTTTTTAAATAAGGGGGTTATGTTAAGGCCCTAATAATCATTCATTATTAGTTTATTTGCTATATTAGTAAGTTGGATAGAACCTTCCATTGTACCCTTTCATTATAATTGTACCCTTTGTCTCCTATATATATACCAAAGAGACCTAGTATTAGGGTCATCTTATCTTGTCTTTTGAATTGGATATATTGTAACAGGAGGTTTCCCCCTCAAACTAAACCGTATTCATTGAATTTTCATCATTCTCAAGGAATTGGTTCATAACAAACCTCTTCATAAAGTTTTCATACATTCTAAAAAGAGTGACAAGTGGTACAAAATTAAGATGAAGAAGTGAAGGGATGTATGGATCCTATGGGAAAGTGTACAACCACATTTGATCTTTGTAAATCCTTGAAAGATGGGATGACAACTTTAGTGTGTTTTTATTGTGCTCCTTTCTTGGATCCTAAACATAGTTTGCAAGGTCTTCATAGGTCAAGAGGTAGATGTATCAATAGGTTTTATTTCCATTGATGTGGTCGCTTCAAAATAGCTTTCTCTTGTGATTCCATGGAAGCAATGTAGTCACTCTTAGGAGGACAGGGAATTTTGAATTAGTTTTGGAAGGATAGTGATAGTGGGGTATTTCTAGCCAATCATTGGTTTGAAAATAGTAGAGTCATAGCTAGTTGCCTTTGTCACAAGGATAGGTGTGTGTTGTGTGAAATTTCAAAGTTGAGAAGGGGTGTGAGGCATTGTGAGAATAACATATTTGAAGTGTATGAATTTTTTGTTACCTATAACAAAAAATGGGAAATTTTGAAGGAGGAAGTTGAAGAATTTTTTTATCTACAAAGCACACTCACTGGAATGAAAACAAGCATAAGGAAAAGGAATTTACATAATTCATGGTAAACTCTAGTAGAATGCATGTATTTTTAGAGGAAAAATATAATTCTCTAATGGACACTATGCCAAAATTAGCTAATGGGTCTTGCTTTCCTAAGGGGATATTCTAATCCTTGGTTCCTCCTCCAAATTAGTCCATTGTCTCCTTTCAATTCATTATCTCTAGGGAAAACGAGGAAGAAATTTTACAACAAAGACAAAGGTTGGTCAACATTAGGGATATGGATCTAGCTAATAAAAAAACAACCTCCAAGTTGGTGTCAAACAAGAATCCCTAAGTAGGAATGATTTCATATAAATATTGCTTTTAGAAATATTTTGAAAAACATTTTTATTACTATATTAGTTTGTTAGGTGGTATAATAGTCGATTACATAGATATTATTATAGTACATTAGGATTAGAATAACTATTAGAAAACAATTTTGAATTTAAGGGGAATTTTGAAGCTCTAATGAAAGACGTGTTTAAACCCTCTTGTATTCACTTAATGTTTGGTTCGGCCACAACTAATTTGTAATGCAAATTTTATTTATTTATATTAAAAACCGATTACAAACAAAACAAATTAGAAATAATTATGATGCATTACCTTAACCTTTCCTCTTTAAAATGGTATTTTTGTTTTCTTGATTTTGTAAATGGTAAAATGGAAACTATTTCATACAAAAGGTCATAAAAAGTATTGTTTTTTAATGTGTGTGTGTGTGTGTGTGTTCCAAAGATATCCCATTGGGTTAGCTCGAGTGGGTGAGTGAATTGAGCTTCATGTGGGAGGTCATGGGGTTCATCCTCTGGGTTGATTTCCTATATTGTGTGCCTCATTCAATGTCCCTTCCAAGTTAGGCACTATAATCGATGTTGACATGTTTACACTTGGTGCCATCTAATATATATATATATATATATATATGATTCCCCATATTTATGGATGATATCTCTATTAAACCTATCAACATAGACTAGAGCACCTGACCCAAGGGAATTCAAACAGGGACTTGTTAGAATGGAATATCCAAATTCCTAGCAGCAATGACGACAATCAATTGTGCTAACTAATTGTGTGTGTGTGTGTGTGTGTGTGTGTGTATTGAGGAATATGGTGGAACACAACATGAAACAGAGAACACAGTACTGTGAATAATTGAAGAGGAACAACATAATTCGAAGATAAAGGGTGGTGTCTAAAGACATTGTTACAACACTTAAGCAGAGCACTCTCTGATTAGAACATCACAGTGTATGTTTCACATCTTGATCCACATGATCTATTTCACAATATCTATGATGATGATGACCCAAGGGGTCTGGTTTTTATAGCCTCAATATCTAACCAACTTCCATAGAATCTAGAATATCTAGTCCACATGTAATCATCAATTGTTAGAGTTGAATCTGTGGAATCCGCATTGTCGAGTCAACTCTAAAAGGATGATTGAATTGACCACCTACATGTACAAATCATATTCAATTGTTGGGTTGTTCGATCCACCGCCAGACTATCTTCGACTGTTGGTCAACTGTCTGACCGACATGCACATCGACTACTCGACCGACTAGTGTGGCGTGTTGGTCGATCACCCAACCGATTGTATCCATATGTTGATCAACCTCTTGATCGGCTGAACCCAAGAGATGTGTGATGAACCATCAATTATTAGTGTTCCAAAATTCCCCATCAACACATGCCTCTAAATATTTAAGAGGTGAAATTACGTCATTATGGGACCCCCCCATAATTGCAGCTTCATGAAGCCCAAGCATCATGCAGAGCTTGATAAATCTGGTTTCAGCTAAAGGTGTGGTGAATATATCAACAACCTAATCATATGTCTTGCAATATTCAAGAGAGACAATGTTCTCATGAACCAACTGTCTCAAATAATGAGCATGGTGCTCAACATGCTTCATCTTACTATGGGCAACATGATTGTTAGCAACCTGTATTACACTTTGGTTACCATAGTATATTGTAGTTGAGGTCTGAACATGAAGGCCAAGTTCTCACAAAAGTTGGTGAATCCATACTTATTCAGTACCTTCTTGAATGACACCACGATATTTTGATTCTGTAGTCGAAAAAGAGACTACCTTTTGTTTCTTGCACAACCACACCAATGGTCCAATGTTATAGTGAAAAACATAGCCAAAAGTGGAATTTTGATCATCACTATCACCAGCCCAGTTGAAGTCAGTAAAGTCAACCAACAAATCTGTACTTCGACAATACTTGATACCAAAATGAGTGGTACCCTTTAGATAGCGGACAATTTGTTTGACTGTTTTCTAGTGGATTTATTTAGGGTCTTACATAAACCTAGAAACCACACTAACAAAAAAGGAAATGACAGGTTGACTATGAGTAATATAAATAATACTGACAACCAATTGTCGATAAAGAGTAGCATCGACTGCGGTTGCTTGACAAGTTTTGGTAATATTTAATCCAGAATGAAAAGGAGTAGCACAAGGCTTGAAATCAGCCATCTTAAAATGTGTCAACAAATCCATCACATATTTAGACTGAGAAATGAAAAATCCATCACAAAGTGGTAATACATGAAGACCCAAAAAATAATGTAGAGTACCAAGATCTATCTTGTCAAAGGAGTCGACAATTTGTTTCTTCAATCTAAGGATGATATCGTTATTATTGCGAGTAATGAGTAAGTCATCAACATATACAACAACAATCAAGGTGTCTCTATCGGTGTAGAGTGCATACAAGTTGTGATCAGATTCACAATGTTTGAAACCAAGTTGAAGAAATAAATTGTTGATCTTAGAATACCAAGCTCAAGGACCCTTCATCAAACCATAAAACACCTTTTTGAGTAGACAAACCAAATTTGAATCTATCACAAAACTAGATGGTTGGTCCATGAAAATTTATTCAAATAGGTCTCCATGAAGAAAATAACTTTTCACATCCATCTGATGTATTTTCCATCCAAAATGAGCATTAAGGGAAAGAATCAGTCAAAAAAAGTTCATCTTTGCTACAGGGAAAAAGGTTTCAGTGTAGTCGATTCCTTCTTGTTGAGGAAATCCCTTCACAACCAGGTGTAATTTATGTCTCTCAAAAACTCCTTTAGAGGTAAATTTGGTCTTGTAGACCCATTGAAACTTCACAATGTTATTTCCTTGTAGTTGGGGAACTAAGTCCCAAGTATGATTATTTGAAAAAGAGTCAATTTATTTCTACATAGCCTGCTCCCATTCAAGTCATCCTTCAACATCTGAGTAGGTAACAGGATCAGATGTTTCAATTACACGAGTCATCAAGGAAATGTTGGCATGTTTCTTTTGACTTCAAGTTTGTCATCCGAAGGAGGCATCTCTAGCATTATCTCCAATGGCTTCAATTGTATTGGAATCCCATCTATGTAGACAAGAAACATGTAAAATACGGTTCACTTCAGCAGGTCAATTAGAAGTCAGAGGGTCTTCATTCGGTGGACCAGTCGAAACAGAGGACAATAGACTAGTCGACTTGGAGGTCAATGATCTAGTCAAAACATGGAGAATGTTTGAATGTCCATTCAAAGTACTAAATTATGGAAAATGAGATCTAGTGTTGGAGACAACATCAAAGGGATCATCCCGCAACAATCCAGAGGAGGCATTCAACAACTTAATTCCAGAAGAATTCTCATTAAGCCATACATTGTCTTTGATAATAATTTGTCATTTGAAAGGATCAAATAGTCGATAAGATTTCGACTCTTCAGAGTATCCCATCATGATGCAAGAATATATTTTTTCATCCAACTTATTTCTACAATAATCAAGAATGTGGGCCCAAGAAACACATCCAAACACACATAGATCGTCGATTGAAGGATTCTTTCCATACTATTGTTTGACTATAGTCATGGAAGGAAAAAATCTAGTCGAGATGTGATTGAGAAAATAATTTGCACAGTACTCTGCTTTAGCCCAGAAGTGAGGAAGAAGATCCTTCACCTACAAAATACATCTATCCATTTCGACTAATGTCTAATTTTTGTGTTTTGTGACATCATTCTGCTGAGGTGTGTAAGGAACCAAAAATCGTCAGTCAATACCAGATTGAAGTAGGAATTATTCAAAAGGTCGATTGACATACTCACCACCATTTTATGATCTCAGGAATTTGATGGATCGAACACATTTATTTTCAGCAAAGGACCAAAACTCCTTGAACTTTTCAAACACAAGGTTCTTATTCTTCAGAAAATAAACCCATGTAAAGTGAGAGAAATCATCAACGAGAGTCAAAATATAACTTTCACCTTCCAATGAAGGTAGATTGATGCAACAAACATCACTGTGAAATAGCTCTAGCAGGTTTTGTGCTCCCCATGCTTTGCTAGAGTTGAATGGTGCCTGATGATGCTTCCCAAGAACACAACCCTTATAGACTCCTTCAGGGGAAACAACTTTGTAAAACCAACAACCATGTTCTGAGTTGTCAGTTTCTGCAGACTTTGGAAATTCATATGTTCAAGTTACTCATGCCAAATTCAAATTCTCTTATCAGTGTGAGAAATAAGTGCAGTCAGTTTGGTGTCAGGTCAAGTCGTGTCATGAGATTTGTACAAATTATCCATCGAGTCGAGAAGCCCCTCAACAAAAATCGACTTTCCTTTCTTCAAATCATGAACATAGAACCGATCTGGCCAAAATCCCACAATATTTACTATCTGTGTCAATTGAACAATAGACAATATATTGACACGGAGGTTTGGCACATGATAGTTATTGAAAATATTCCCATGTAGACAAGCAACATCACCCTGACCAGCAAAATCCATAGCAAAATCATCAACAACAATGATTTTCCTCTCCTTAGATTCATCTTACCACGTGAATAAGGAAGCATCCTTAGTCATGTGATGAGTGCACCTAGAGTTTACTACCCATTCATTCTATGTAGAATGAGACAACAAGGCATGGGAAGTTCCGACTTGGAAGGTGAAATTATCAATCGATCAACATACAACAAACACATCTCCTTCAAGTTGTTTAACCTTCTCCTCTAAATAGTCTCTCTTATTATAGTAGAATTTCTCCACATGTCCAATATTTCCATAGTACTGACATGTCATCTTATTTTGACTTCGATAGGGGGCATATGTTTGTCTCTGTGGTTTCTGGTCATAGTATGTAGGTTTCTGTGTAAAGGCATAAAAGTGTACTCTATCCATGGGATCCATCTTTCCCTTTACCTTGAGCGAGTGGGCATGGTGTTTACCACAAAGCTTTCCTTATTCAAGCAATTTTTGTTTATCAGTAATCAAAAGACCACATAAAGCTTCAAAGATGTTACCATATTCCTTGTGTGCTTTCCAGTTGGTGCGGAAATTCAACAAAAGAAAGTCGAATGGTGTTCTCAAGTTCATCAAGACCATCTCAATGGGTTGGACATCCTTCTTCTGATAGTTCTTCCCACATTCTCCCAATTTCAAATAGAGTTCTTTGACATGTGACAAATAGTCTTCCATTCTATCAAAAGAATGAGTATCGAGAGAGATCAAATATTTCTCCAACTGCATGACGTGGCTCTCGTCGAATCGATCAAACAATGACTTAAACTTATTCTAGACTTGATGAGGGTAGTATATTCCATTGAGGTGAATTCAAATCTCTCGCGAGATGTAGGTTGTAATGACCCCTACAATCTTATTCTTATTTCCACCAACAACAAAATTTGTCTAATCATCTATTGGATCTAGAATTGCAACCTTCATATATTGCCACAGTCCGTTTCTCTTCAATAGGGTTTCCATATCTGGTGCCCATACTGTATAATTTGATCCATTCAAAACAACAATATCAATATTCAAGCCATATTCAATATCTAGACAAAAACTAGTTTGTTTCAATAAGTTCCAATCAATAAAACATCGACCCAGAGTCAGTCACACAATAAATCCGACTCATCAAGGTTTGCAGATAACAAGTTGAAGTTTTAAACCATCGAATATTATACCATTTTGGGGAATAGGGTGGAACAAAACATGAAATAGAGAACACAATACTGCAGATAATCGAAGATGAATAAAAAAATTTGAATATAAAGGGTGGTTTCTAAAGACACCATTACAACACTTAAGCAAACTGCACTGTCATTAGAACATCACAGTGCATGTTTCACATCTTGATCTACATGATATATTGCACAATATCCATGATGATAATGACCCAAGGGGTTTGATTTTTAGAGCCTCAAGATCTAACCAAATTCCATAGAATCTACAAGATCTTGTCCACATGTAACCGTCAACTATTAGAGTTGACTATGTCGAATCCGAATTGTCGATTCAGCTTGACAAGGATGCTCAACCTGACCACCTATGTTTCCAACTCATAGTCAATTTTTTGGTTGGTCAATCCACCACCAGATTATTTGCAACTATTGGTCGACTGTCTTAACAACAGGCACGTTGACTACTCGATCGACTAGTGTGGTGTGTTAGACGATCGTCCGACTCACTATATCCATACATTGGTCATCTTCTCGACTGACTAAACCCAGGAGATGTNATATATGATTATTTCTTGGATTTCTTTAAAAAACTATTTCTGATCTCAAAAAGCATTAAGAGAAGTGTTCTAATATCACCATTGTTTTGATGACTTATAAGGTTAGGAAGGTCAGTATTGTGACACACACACACACACACACACACACACACACACACACACACACACACACACACATATGGATGCACACACACACACACACATTATATATAGATACATGTATATGTGTCTGCCCATATTCCAAATAAAATCTCATCCCACCCTCAAGAACTTAAGAAAGGGTAACATTTCTAGTATTGTTTCAACCCAATAGAACCACAATGGGGAAAATATGTCACAAATAAGATTTTAATCTAGGTGGGGAGGATAACAAGTTCGATTATTAACCACCTAAATGGCGCGCATGTGTGTGTGTGTGTGTGTGTGTGTGTGTGTGTGTGTGAATTGGGTCTAGCCTAGATTATTGAGAAGAGTGTCGTCCTCCCCACCCAAGATCAATTCTCACAAGTGACATGTTGATCTCTTAATGATTATAGTCTTGTATTGACCTTGATACCTAAATAATCTAGTTTATCTTAGGTACCATTCTCTGAGCGAGGGAAAATTACTGATGGTTTTTCCTTAGATATGTGTTTCACGAATGTGTGTTTGTGTGTGTGGGTGGGTGGAATTATATGTTAAATTTGCATGACTAAAAGTACCACCATTGAGTTAAACTTCCCCTTTTATCCATGAATTAGAAACTTTCTCTCACACATTAGCCAATTTTAGGATCACCATAATAAATGACTTGATTACTCCTTGAGACCATATGGAGGGTTTTGGAGGGAATCGATACAAGGTGTGGAGGAATGAGGGAAGGCGATGGAAAATAAGAGGATTAAATTGATTACAATTATGATCCAACAAAATAAGAATTCATGGATATATATTTCCCATCTCAAGCAAATGTTTTGGAATCTTGGAGGGGGATTGGATCCATATTGCTCGATCAAGACAAAGTTTGTTGTGATGAGAGGTCGATGGAATCAACCATTGAATATAATATTAATGCTAAACATGGAAGTAGCTCTTTGTGGATTAATCAAAGGAGAACCCAAAGTAAGGTAATGAAGGTGAATATGGGGATGGCTTAGGCCATAATGAATGAAGTGACAAGCCATGACTATAGACTAATCAAAGACTAGGATTAATACATTTATTTTCATCCCTAAATCCATATGTAAAGGTCTTGTTGATGGAAAGTACTAGAGAAGGATCTGATCTCCCCACTACTATTTGACATCATTTGAGTGATTGTTTATGGGATGGTTATAATGATACACAACCCAAGATGAAGAAGTTAATAAAGGAACTATCAATATTATGGTATGAGGTTCCCTATTCTTCAAATCAAACCCTTTGGAATGATATCCATCATCACATCCCAAACAATTCAAATATTATGGATAATGGAGGTATAAAGAATGATGGAAACATCCCAACCTTGGGCATGATGGGTATAGGAAGATATGATCTTTAGGCAAGATAAGGGGAGGTAATGGAAAATTCCTTCTCACTTTTCACATCAAATATAACATCATAAAATACAAACAAGATTGACCCTAAAGTAAGTAAGAACTTCTCTATTCCTTTGGATTCAAGTGTTTTTTCACAAAATTTTCATGCATGCAATCAAGTTTTAGGGCTGGAGGATGCTTCTATTTTTAATTAATATAAGCATATATTTATAATAAAAAAATCATATACACAACAATGTCATTCAAAATATAAAAGAAGGGTTTGAAGGCCCATAAGTAATAATAATGGAGAAAACCTCTCTTAATAAAAAAATAAGTGAATATAAGAAAATGAAAAGGACCAAGGTAGATTAAATTGAGACAAGAAAAATGCAAGTTAAATTAGAGGCATAGGTTGTTTCATACAAAATGAGGATTTATGCATAGATTCCCTAATATGGAATTTTTGGTGATAAAAAATCGAAGAGAAGACCTTAAAACTATGGGTGCAAAAAATTGGAAGCATGTGATAGGGTATCTCCCTCATTTTTTTATAATTGGGAGGGGGAATACAACTTTTATATTTAGGTCATGTTATCCCCCCTATACTAGGGATAAATAAGGATATGATGTCTCAAGGCCCTCAAGTTGCAGACATGGAGTACCAAGAGGAAGATGAGTAGGTAGAGGCCCCTTTCTTACCACACGTCACTATTTGAATGATGGAAACAATGTCTACCACACCAGCATGGATCACAAAGGAAAGCATGTATTGCTACATGAACATGTTGCAAAGGGTCTTTTCTTGATTTTGAAAACGTTTTCTTGGAAATTATGCCTTTTGCCTCATTTCACCTTGGTGGTTGACATGTTTTTCTAGTAAGTGGTCACCCTCGGGAAAAGGATTTCTACTAGGTGGTCTCCTTTAAGGGTTATCGTACCACTCCCACACATACTTGTCACTTTCCATACTTTTTCTTTTTCATTTCCTCATCTTTTGGGTTTTCGGGCATATTGACCCAAGAAGGGCTTATACCTCATTTCATAGGAAGAAGGGGCTAAGGACCCGTAGGTAAATTGCAACTGCTAAAAAATAATAAGAAAGTAATGTTGAAAATAAAGTGAACACAACAAATGAGGACCATCAAAATCCCGTCCAACTTGAGATCTACCTACTCAGTGCTCACCTCAGTCCCAAATTGCAAAGCCTAAATCTTGAAAACCTTATAAAGGTGATCCAGATTTTATGAGTGGAACAAAATATACAGATTATTAATAGGTACTTAAAACAAAATAATAGAGATACAATAAAACTAGTTTTCTATTCAATAAGGAAATAAGCTGAAACTGTAAAATGCAACGGAAACAAGCTTGTTGGAATGGTGGCAGCTTATCTCTGAGAAGAGATGTGACGGTTGTGCTCATTGACAAGAAGATGATTACAATGAGGCTTGAAAGGAATTTTTACAATAAACAGGATTGCCAAAAACCCTAGACATCCAAAAACCTAACCCTAGAAGATGAAATGTCAAAAGTCATGTGGGCCCCGTTTGGGTAAGTTAGTACATTAACTTCCCGAAGACATAAATTTTGCATACAATCTTTGTTTTAGGTGTATGATAGCCCATTGGAAGGGTGTCTTCGAGTAGATCCATTTTGGGGGCTCAATCATGCCTTCAAATATCATTGATAAGCTTGATCCCAAAAAACCTTCATTTAGGCCGTCAAAATGGCCCCAGAGGTTAAAATTGCTAAAAATGGTAAATTCCTAAAATTGCTAGAAAATTGTTTTGAGCCAGTTGGAAAAGGTGGGTGGCCACCAATATCTACCTGGATCAAAAGGGGACTATAAAATTACAAATAAATGAAAGCAGGGGTTGGAAAGATGGATAAAAATGGGTCTGGGAAAAATAATACCTAAATAGTTGGTAACTAAAGAGAAAGTGCACCCTCTACAAAGGAACCCATAAATGAGACAATATGAGACCTTGTATGTCAAGAAACCCTAGGCCCAAAAGTCACACCCACATCGACCTCATACTCTTTACATGACTTAGAGAGGGCCCTCTTGGGAAACACTCCTTGAATTGGGGAATAATCTACCCAAACCATGACAAGCCTTCCATACTTAAATTTGGCAAGTTATATAAGGTCTTTGAGTATTTGTTTATTTTTAAAAAGGGGGATTTGATGCACATGTTTGGGTGGTTCATTTATTAGATATGGCTTACTTGGCATGATATTTGTGACTTGTGGACCCTTGGAGGGTGAATTTGTTTTTCTTTGTAGGGCCTTTCCAGGTGAAAGTATTTTCGTGTAAGCACAAGGTTACTTGGAACTTCATAGGGGCATGAATCCCACAGGTTGGATGATGTGGCCCCATCTCATTGGACACATGAGAGGATGAAATTTTCCTTTGGAGGCACTTGGAGACCATGAGATTATCATTTTCCATCCCCTTTCACCCCAACATTGGCCTTTGAATGCCTAAGGCAACATCTTCTAGGCCCTAGATGTCACATGGGCTTAGGGTTGTGATGGGGGCTTCATGGTTTGATGGTGGTGTGGCCTGGTTTTATGGAGAGAGATGGATTTATTTCCATTTTAGCACATGGTGAGGTGACACATGGCCTTTGGAGGCCCAATGATCTTCATCCTAAGGAAAAACGTCTCTCTTGGAGGCCTAGCGTCACCCTTTAGGGCATGACGTCACCCTTACTAAGGGTTTATTTCATTTAATTTTCAAATTTTAAGTTGCAAAAGGAAAAATAGAGGAGGTTGGCCTCCCTGATTTGTGATTTAATTTTCAAAAGTGGATAAATTGGTTTAAAAAGACCTTTTATAAATAAAGGTCTTGTCATTTCATTTTAATAACACAACTTACTTGAGGATTACATATTCTTGACTGAAATTTTTTCCCTACTTGGGAAAATCACTTTATCTCTCTCTTGTGCTATGTGGATTCTTTATTTGTCTATTGGAGGAAGAAACTAAGGCACTATCTCTTGTTGCTTGTCTCTTTACTATTATGGTGGAATATTCTTGGTAAAGAAGGGGTTTTTCTTGCTATCTCTTGGAATTGGTAAGGAATTTTCTACATATTGTGTTATTTCTTTTTGTTTCAAGGTTGTTTTGGTCTAAAATATTGGAGGAGTATAAATACATGCACCCTCCACTAAGATCTATCATTATTTCCATTGAGTAATCCATTTTGCAAAGGTTTCTACAAGGAGTAAAAGGGATTACACCGTTGTAGATTTACCTTGCTAGGTTTTGTTTTCTCTAGGGAGTAAAAAGGCTTACACCCATAGAGAAGTAACAAAACCTAGCTATTACACAAGAGACTCCATTAACCCAATTGATAAGGCACCAATATACTTGCATTGGAGATATAATATTGTTGTATTGGTATACGTGAAATATTGAGATATTGCAATTGTCTAAGTTTGATTTGCTTCTACATGCTATAATCATTATTATTCCATAGGGGCATCTTGATTGGCATTGTAATTATATTTTATTTTATAAATTAATGCTACAACCATTAGGGATTCTACAAAATCATATTTCTTTAATCTATCACTCACCATTCTACCACTAAAAATCACTTTCAAGCTGCCATATTTAATCTACTAGTTGTTAGCTATCTTTTGGGTGGATTGTTTGCTGATTTTGGTGGCTAGAAGTTTTTGTTGTGGAAATTGTTTGTGACAACCATTTGGATGTCATAAAAATATTTTTATAACATTTTGAACATCACCAAAGTCTTGCTTAAATCGTTGGAAATTTAACTAGCCATTGCTCGCTTTGTTTCCACCATCTTGTACTTGATTTTGGTGGTTAGATTTTCAAATATTAACTTCATTCATTGATGATCTATATATTTCTATACTGCTACAATTTTTAGACAAAAAGGTTTCTTTCTTGATTCCCCTTGATTAAAGGCTTGGTTTATCATCTTTTGTCTTGTTCTAGGTAGGGGCAACATTATTTTGCAGGTATCTAATGTTTGGAACCCATTCACCTTATTACAAGACTTATCATCAAGCCTCTCTTCATATACAAAATTTATCTACAGGGGCGCTCATTCATAATCATCTCACTTTCCATCTCAATCCCCCTACAGTCATCGAGATTCCCCCCTTATGGTGATTTCATCATCACTAAAGTGAGGGGATTTTCTATCTAATGTGATAGTGTGTAGGTATTGAGCACGTAGTTGTCCCAGTTTTATGGTTTGGGTTGGGATTTTACGAAGATAAAATCCATGCGATAACAATTCAAAGAAAGATAAAACAGTATTGAAAGTGTAATTTGTTAGAATAGAAGAAACTTCCCAAATTTTGAGTTTCTAGGGTCACTCAATTTAATTTTGGTGATAATTGAAAGTCGATTAGGAGGTTCAATAAGTAGTCAATTGATCAATCAAACCAACTAGATGTGGTGTTGACCGGGTCGACTAGTGCTTATGTCGAGGCATAAAACCTGGAACTTGAGTGTGCCTAAGATGATAAAATTGGACTAATTATTCCTCATTTTAAAGGAGTTAGTTAGTGTGTGTGTGTGTGTGTGTGTGTGTGTGTGTGAGAGAGAGAGAGAGAGAGAGAGAGAGAGA
>SNQJ01S0004041.1:280106-302846 GCA_010110895.2 Picea sitchensis | reverse complement strand
ACTTGAGTGTGCCTAAGATGATAAAATTGGACTAATTATTCCTCATTTTAAAGGAGTTAGTTAGTGTGTGTGTGTGTGTGTGTGAGAGAGAGAGAGAGAGAGAGAGAGAGAGAGAGAGAGAGAGAGAGAGAGAGAGAGATCCTATGGATTGGTCTATCAAACATATTATTTCCACCTATACTCACTTGTTCTTTGGCATTTTAATAATGTCTTTCAACACCATCTCTCTCCATCATAATTCATAGTTAATCACTTTTGTAATTTTCTGGCTTTCCAACATGCTATTAGAGCTAGTGGTTTGAGATATAAAAAATTGTCTACAAGTTATTGTGGAGGCTATCACTTGTATATGTGTTCCTATTTGAGTTATATATTTGAGGTATATTGAATCAAGTTTAAAATTGTAAATTGAATTAGGGTTTTAAAAGTGATTATGAGTTCTATGCAAGAGCCAGTGATTTTAAATGGCCACAACTATGGCATGTGGGTATAATATATGGAAACATTATAAAAGATTAAACCAGTTTAGTAGTAGTTCACAAATACTATGGTTCTGGACCCTAAGGATGAACACAAGAAGTGATTTTTTAATGGTAAGAAGGATGAGGTTATAGGAGTCAAGATAACCTACATATCTATGGAGATTCACTTTCATATGAGTAGGATTAACTATCCAAATCAATTATGGAAGAATTTAAAGAATATGTTTGATAAGAAACATGAAATTTAAGGTATCCATATTGAGAAAGAGTTGAAATCTCTTAATCATATATACTTTGATTGAATTCAAGACTATTTGGATTTTTCATAAAGGAGCCTTAGTTGAAGTTGGGTTAATGTAGAAAGGATTTTCTAAAGAGGATGGCCAACTTATAAAACTAATATTGATGAATTTGAAGACACACTATGGTTTTTTTATGTTGAACATTATGTTCTACTTGGGCCTCTAGAAAATAAAAAGGTAATCACTATACCTTTGATTCTTTCTCTTGTTTTCTAATCAAGGCATAAGAAAAACTGCTTGATGAGGGCCAACTTGAGAATTAGCAACATCACCAACTTCTTAAGGGAAAAGGTCAATGAAACTCAAGAGAAAGAGGTTATGGATACAATTGATAAAAATATCATGGAGGTTACTTGATAAGGATTGTGTCAACCAAACAAAGAAGAAGAAGAATTATGAACATCCATTGACTAAGAAATGTAAGAAAAAAAATACATGTCGATACTATGGAAAGGCATGAAAATTTTAGAAGACTTGCTAGAAGAAGACCAGTGATCTAGAGGAAAAGGTAAAAAGGATTAAAGGTGATGTGTCAACTAATTGGATTACCAACCTAGAACATGACCTTTTATAAAGTAAGGGAGATAACTATAACTTTTTTGTTAGTATTTCTCAAGCATTGTATGATCATTCTTCTAAAAGTGGATAGTTGACTTTAGTTGTATCTATCATATGACTAAGGATCCTCATCTCTTTTCTTCATTAAATAAGTCTACGAAAGGAGAAAAAAATTGTTTATGATGATTATGCACTTACTATAGTTGGTTTTGTAGGATTTAATGTCAGAATGGTGTGACCACTAATGTGTTCCATGTACCAATTTTGAGTACCAATTTGTTGTTTGTACCCCAAGTAACCCAAACTAGAAATAAGGTTAACTTATGGCTCGATAGGTTTATTGTGAAGGATATTAATAATGTATTTTTTGTTGTTGTTGAGGGTATTATTGACCCTAAATATAGGCTATACAAGTTTTGTGATTTCCCTAAATAGGATGCAATATCGAATGCACTCATATCTAGGACTGACAACTAGAGAATAATTTGGCATGAGAGACTTGGGAATCTGAATTTCCAAAGTACGAAATTGATGGTCACAATTGATATAGTTAATGGACTACTAAATGTATTTTCTCATGATAGTGTATGTGAAGGGTGTGTGCTTAGAAATCATCACCAAGCTACATTTGAGATAGGAAATATTTTGAGAGAAAATATTCAACAAGAATTTATCCATATTAACCTTTGTAAAATGAACCAACCATCATTAGCAAGTGAAAGGTATGTTTTGAACTTCATAGATGACTTTTCATGTATAATTAGGTATATTTATTGAAAAACAAGGAGTCTGTATTTGAAATAATTAGTTGAAAATAAATTTGGTCAACTTGTGAAATATATAAGATCTACTAATGGAGAGGAATATCAGAGAAAGCACTTGAGATATTCTCATCACATAATGGTATCTCTTGGTAGAGATATGTACCTTACACACCTCAGTAGAAAGATGTTGTTGAAAGGCACAATATAACTTTAGTTGAATGGAAAGGTGTTTTCTTTATCCCAAAGGTATGTTGACTATATTTTTGGCAAAGGTTGCCTAATACTCAAATTATATTTTGAACCCAATTCAAACCACAACTATGTGGATATGACTCATTTTCATAAATGGAGTGGTAGGAAACCCTCAGTTGGATATCTCATAATGTTTCAATGTATAGGTTGGGCTCATATTCTAGATTATAAGAAGAATACATTGGATGTGAAGAGACATACCTATATTATGGTGTCCTACTTTGACTAGTTGAAATCTTACGGGTTGTTTTTATCTAGTCAAATGAGAAATTATTTGCAAGAGGGATGTTTTCTATGTTGAGAAAACTTCAGGTACTACCTGTTGAGCACTCAACACACCCTAAAAATACTATGTCGAATTTTATTTTTTGGGTACCACTTGGTCTTTTGTACCGACTAATTCAACTTCATTGTGAAAATGTCACCTTTTCTTATCATATTGACTCTCATTAAGTCTTTCAAAGTTTGCTTGAATATATGAAAACTAATGACTTAGAAGGCCTAAACTTTAAATAAAGAATCAGTAACCAAGACACTCTCCCCTGACGCGCTCAAAGATTCGACATTGGAAGGAATTAAAGGATGAAAGAAAATCACTCAAAAGCTGCAGTCACCAAGCATCGATCTTCATCGGCATGGGAAAAAGGAAGTTTTATTTCGTGAAAAGAATCATACAAGGATATCGCCGATGACCGATCCCCTTCGGCATCAGCAAAAGGTGAAGAGATTAAATGTTAATAAAGAAGGAAATGATAGCTTCGATAGCCGATACCTCACACGCGTAGCAAAAACGGAGTAGACCAAATCGTGACAGACATTTGGATCACACTAAAGTTTTTCTCCGATCATAGACTTCCGAAACATTCTGACATCAGTATTTTTGAGGACGCTAACCCAAAGGAAACTACATGATAGGTTTATCCCCGAACGCCGAGTCTCGATACCTTTTCGAAATCGACGATCCCATGCTTAGCTTAGAGATGAAAACTTGAATAAAGTCGCAAGTCCGACTATTACCCACTAGCTAAGTCACCGGTCTTCAATGTCACGTGTCCTGAGCTAGTTGTACCTCTTTTGCACCATACAATGAAGTCGATTGACATCAGAGGTTTTTCACAAAAGAATATCAATGAAAACACTCATAACACATTGTCGATCCATCCACTAGGAAAGAGACACGATGGGATGTTTTAGCGCTATATACGTTGCAATCTGGAGCATTTAAGGGACTTATTAATTGCAAATCTCGCATTAGTTGCTAATTTGTGCATGAATCAAAATGACCATTTGAATTTACCGATACAACACATCACCCTCCGTGCCTCTGACGTCAACCCACTATGAATTAAATTGTAGAGATTCGGCGGTATATTCGTTGGAGTTTCACTCATCACCCAAATTAATAGGCTGATATGACCGGTAAGTTCTTCCCCGTTAAATCTTCTTGAGCCATTGTAAACAAGATCATTTTGTGCGTAAAGGATTTTCATAGCATCCAAAGGAGTGATACAAGCAATTCAAAAGCTTCCAAACCCCCCGTGAGTATCAAACTACAAGGTTTAGCTAGCGCTACAGGTATGCACCAGTCTGGATTTTCTGTGTTTTCACTTCAGATATACATTAATATCCAATATCACTATGTGCACCAGACCTAAAAGATTTTATTTCAGTTTGCAGAAACAATGCCTCCAAGAAAGACAAACACTAGGCAATCACTGAGAGCACCTAAACTAAAGGAACCAGAGGTGGGAGAAGGCTCATTCCCAGGGCCAACAAAACAATTAGAATTTGATCCTAAGTCGGAACCAGTTATCAGAACATCCACCAATAATATTTTCACTCAACCTCGGACCTTTGGAGACACAGAGGAAAACACAGGGGGAAAGGCGGTACTCCCACACTGGGGATAAATCTTCAAGAAGATCAACTGGGAAGAATTCCCAAAATATACCCCGCACAACAACCCCGACATGAGAAAGATTGACGATGAAGTTTTTCCAAATATCAGACTGTCATACCTGCACATCATAGTGAGAAGGACCCCGATGTTCCCCTGTATATAATTGCTGTAATGGCTCATCAACCACATAGACACACAGAAGTTCCTGATCAATGACGACAATGGCGAGTGCGTTGGGGTTTTCCTTCCGGTGGAGGTGCAGAATTATTACAAGCTCAGAGACCCAGAAGAGCAACTAAAGACCGATTTTGTCGTCAAAGTTTATGAGCACCATGGCACTGGCTGGGTGATGGCTTCATGGTGGCGAGAGGATAAAAAGTACACCAATCGAACCTCCGGCTGGTACCAAATGACCAACTTAAGGGAGCCATATATCTATCTAATGGCCCTCATCTACTAGTTGTATGGGGAGAAAGACTGCTCTAGTTTTTCAGAAGCTTGGATGCCTCTAGCTTATACTATAGCCATTTTTGGGATAGGTTTTAACTGGGGTGTCATCATTTCCAAGCAGCTGAGCATTTTCATACAACAGGCTCAGACGCCAAAAGAAGGAGAGACTCCATCCTTCTACATGGATTCTTATTTATTGGACATCATCTGTGCCATAAATGTTTTTTCTGGAATGAACTTGAGTTGGCACGTCTTGGAACTCATGGTCCATGTATATTTCAACATTTTATGGGAGAACTGGTACAAAAAATCCCACTCCCTCATCTGCGATGAATTCATCTCCCACATTCATTTCATTCTTTTCAAAAAAGAGTGTCCAATACTATCGGTTGCGACCAAAAAGATGATATCAAAGGTTGGTCACTGGTATCTAGATGAGCGTGATACCTATATCAGGGTTTTCAGGGCCACCGGGGCACCACACCTTTTACCCATGCATGTTCCTGATCGACTAGTGGTAGGAGAGATATGCTACTAGACTATCTTGCAAGGTTACAACGCTTCCCTGGTAAAAGACAAGAAACATACATTTATACACTATGGATTCCATATAGGTTTCTACCTAGTAAAAGACATCGCTCAAGACAAACAGGAAGGACTGAGAAAATTGGATTTCCTATTTCAGACCAGTCATTTCTGCAAACATGACCCAAGGGGTTTAGTCTCAAAGTACGCATTGCAAGTGTCATCCTGATGGCCTTACGCTCATGACAAATTCAAAGATGAGGTTTTCACCGAAAATTCCCAAGACTGGGAGGAAGTGGTGGCAAGGATGGTCGACCACATAATGACTAAGTTAAAATCCATGACCCTAGATGAACATGCATAAATCATAGAACAATTGGCTCAAGGAGCCCTCAGAGCGAGAGAGGAAATGGTAGCGGTCGGAACAACATAGATTCCCCTGGTAGCCCCAATATAAGAAATAAATTTCCCCAAGGCTCAAGACACACGAGAGAGAGGGTTACTCATGCATGAACAGACCCAACGGATAATGTATCAGGTGCAAGATAATCCAAACCTCATCAGGATTCCAATGATCCCTGTTGACAACCCAGATGAAAGCCAGATAGGCCCAAGTGGCCCTGAACTGATAGATGTTGATGAAATCGTCGGGTTAGATGACCCTAAATTCACAATGCCACTGGTCGGATCACCGACAGGTGTTTCAGCTCAGTCAAAGACAGTCGAGGTATCAGTGGAAACAAGTGCATTATACCCCCTCCACGAGTTAATAAAAATCTATGATGATGATGAGAGCCCAGAGGTATCTCTTGGGACCCCTGTACACATCTAAGAAGAAAAGGGACCTAAGAAGACATATTCTCCTCTTCCCGAGGTCCAAACCTAGGAGGTCCCATAGAAAGAAAAGGAATCCGAGAGTTTCCTAGACACTAATATGGTCGATGCATCGGAGACCCAAACAGACAGTCTGAAGGATGAGTTAGGGTCGGACGACCCAAATGAGGAATCCCCGCAATAGGGAATTGACAATGACCGATGAACAAGTAAGTATCGAGTCTATCCCCGATGCCTATATTTCACTCGGTACTCAAACCCATGATGAGTGATAGACATAAGTCGGAACTTCGTAGCATAAGTAGGAAGTTCAAGAACCCAACCTTGAACAATTATACACGAGCGGAAGTCTGGGAAACACGCTCACATGGGGGGATCAATAGATTCCCGAACCCTTGGATGAAGTAGCCGACATACATGCCATAGCTTATGATCAGAGGAAGAAGGCTATCATCCAGAGAACCACCAAGAAGAGGAGGATCACTTTAGATTGTTCCATCCTCATCACTATCGAGGAACATCTGTTCAACATAGAACATGCTAAGACGTACGAACTCATCGACACAGGCATGGAAATTATAGATGCCACCCTGGACAGAGATAAAAGAGATGAAAAGGAGCTGGCCACCACTTTAAAGGAATTGGAGCATTTGCACCACTTGGCATAGTATTACCAGGATACCACACAGGTCGCAATGTACCTAAGGAATGAATTCAAGGAGGCCTACATCAAGTTCACAGACGAATGACATCTATTCACAACAAGGATAGTCGAGATCTAGGAGGACACCCTCATGGCACTTGAAAAGTGAAAAGATATGGAGCGGTGGTACGAGAAAGAGAAACAAGCCATAGAGAGAGTTGACTACATTGATGCCGTCCAACAGGGTCGAGACAAAGAAGAACACGACATTCGGGTGTTGAATGAAAGCAGTCTTGATCGCATAAATAAATCAACTGAGTATTGGGAAAAAATGGCTCGGGAACCCCACCAAGAAATCCAAGAGAAATGGGCCAGGTGTGAGAAAAACTTTGTCAAAATCAATAGGGAAATGAAGGATATCAAACTCCCCGAGTTTGGCACGCCCGATGATTTCCGCGATTTGCACGATATAGTCAAATCGCACATCGAGCAAGACTCAACATGGGAAGAATAACTAGAAAAGGTGAAAAAAACAACGCTAGGTCAAGTGTGACAGTTTATGGAACACCCAATGAAATATCAGACTATGCTACAATAGTTAAGTGCCAGTCTGGTCAAGTATCGGGCACATGCGGTAGAGATCAGAGAGATTTACGTGGCCCTGATGGAACAACATAGATTCCCATAATCCAATACCCGTGAGGAGTTGTTCATCCATTAGTCAGAGTACAAGAAGAGTTGCCCTTTTAAAATGATATCTTGAGATGACTCTCAGACAAATTGATAGGAGAGAACGCCACGTGGAAAATTTTGTTTTACTTATCTTCACTTTAGCCATTATTTTCAGTTAATTTTATGTTATAAATAAGAGCATTGGCCGATTAGTTAAGGGTCGATGGTTGTTGCAAGAAACTCTCATTTATGGTTTTGTTAAGAATTATTTTGGAGCTACCTTTAATTGAGAAGTCCTTCTAGACCAGAGACAAGTTTATGCTTTCATCAAATGCGTGTCTGATTGGATGTGGAGAAGAACTATTTCCTATTCTGTATCATGAGTGGATGTGGTAACGAGTAAGAGCTATTAAATCTATTGATAATTTATCTGATGCAATGTTTTACAGTTCTTTCTTTAATGATGAAAAATGAATCCTTGTGTTATTATGCGATTGATGATTATAGTTGAGAAAATTATTTTGCTTACCGTTGTTTATCACATGCAGGTTTTCTTCTGATAACTTATATCTCATTCAGTAATTGGAATATTCACATGGTTAATGTATTAGTACTAGGCCTATGGTATACGATCATTGTCTGCATGCTAGGGTGTAAGAGTTATCCCAAACCCAACCTCTTCTCCAATAGTTTAAGTTTGTTCCCATTTGTTGCCTACTTGGTTTATATCAACTTTCGATCTTATACCAGTCACACCAAAAATAAAATACAAAAAGAGATCGTCTGAATCGAATGAGAGGTCTTCACAAGAAAACATAAATCCCATCGATTAATTGGTCGGAACATAAGATATGGATAACCATTCCACTATTAAACGCTTCAGAGTCTAATTGGGCCTCAGTGGCAGGTTTGGTTCCTGGTGTTGAACTGAATGGATTTAGGACCCATCAACACTACCTTGTTAAAATCATCTTATGGAATATATTTATTTTTTCTAGCGTGTCCGTGACTTGCAGGATTATCTTGTGGATGAGAAAATGTGACCTAGGGGCATATAAGTCAC
Source organism: Picea sitchensis (assembly GCA_010110895.2). Lineage (NCBI taxonomy): Eukaryota > Viridiplantae > Streptophyta > Pinopsida > Pinales > Pinaceae > Picea > Picea sitchensis. The sequence goes on along the minus strand of SNQJ01S0004041.1, from coordinate 294,401 downwards.
CAAAATCACATGGGGATCACCAAAATTATTTTTCTTACCGTTGTTTATCACATGCATGTTTTCTTCTGATAACTCGTATCTCAGTCAATAATTGGAATATTCACATGGTTAATGTATTAGTACTAGGCCTGTGGTATACGATCATTATCTACATGCTAGGGTGTAAGGGTTAACCCAAACCCAACCTCTTCTCCAGTAGTTTAAGTGTGTTCCCATTTGTTGCCTAATTGGTTTATACCATCTTTACATCTTATACCAGTTGCACCAAAAAGAGAATGTCTGAACCGAAGGATAGGCCTTCACAAGAAAATGTAAAGCTCATCGATTAATTGGCTGGATTGCAAGATATGGAGAACCATTCCACTATTAAACGCAATAGATTCTAATTGGGTCTCGGTGGCAGTTTTGGTTCCTGTTGTTGAACTAAAGGGATTTAGTACCCATCAAAATAATTTGCGCTAGAAGCAGGGTCTGAAGAATGAATGGTTGAATACATATTTCTCATAATATTTCAGACAGCCTGTAAGATTCACAACACCCCACATGCATGGCTAGTCATTCCCAAGAAAACCCAGACACACTGAGTACTCCTGCAACGAGTAACTCACCCCAGCCCGAGGAGGAACGCCTGTAACCAGACATACCTTACGCTCTTCCTCGCAAGGAGTTAAATCAATTTAGAAGAATCACTAGAGAATACACCCAATAGATTGGTGCATTGTCCTTAGCTCCGATACTTCCTCGAAGACAAAAAATAAGAATACTAGTGGTCAACACCCCTGACCAGATTTTTGTGCACACAGTAGAAGACCTAATAGACTTCACAATCACTGAAAACGAACACCCTCTAAATCTAATCCCTGAAACTCCAGTCGACGATGTCTCTAAGCCAGACGATTTTTTGGAAGAGGAGGAGTTTAACTCAGGATCCGAAGATATTGAAGACAACAACGACCATGATGAAGAAAGGAGAAACCCACCACATAACAATCAACCTTGGTTGTCCAGAGATGATTTTTCCATCCCAGGGCGAGTCCATAACCTTCCCTGACATCTAGAGAAGTTGCTTCCTAAGTTTGATCCCGAGACCCTGGGATTACGTGAAGATCATATCAAGAAATTCATACTGGCTATCAGACTGATGAATGTCCAGCATGAAGACGTAGTTTTCAGGTTTTTCCCCTACACTTTCAAGAATTTATCTTCCACGTGGTATTTTAACTTACCTGTAGGATCCATAACTAGTTGGATGAAGTTTCAAAAGGATTTTCTGGATAAATTTGCAGAAGAAACTACTATAGGAGATTTGATGGCTGAATTGTTTTCCGCCACCATGAGTTCAAAGGAAAGGGTCAAAGACTTTAATAAAATATTTACCACTATCTTAAACAAATTCCTGCTCGAAGCTAAACCTACTCAGGAGTTGCAAATCCAGGTATACGCTAATTCTCTCCCAGCTTCTATTTCCATGTTTGTGAATAGGGCTACCAAACTAACCCTAGCTGAGAATTTTGAAGAAGCCAAAACGATTGAATTCCAAATGAAAGGATACAAAGAAATTGAGGTCTCCTTAGTTAAGAAAGAAGCTCAACCCCCTCCTCAGAGAGGGATATTTCTCACTATACCCCAAGGGAAACAAGAAGAACAAGCTCCTGAAAAGGGAAGTGGGGACATAGAGGACCTGCAACGCATGGTTAAGAAGTTATCCAATGAAATCATAGACATGAAAAGAAGTGACAGGGAGGGAAACCAAGGCCAAAGGCCCTATAAACATTTCTTTAAAAGGAAACCACCATTCAAAGCAATTGAACCTCCCCCAACTAACTTAAATATCAATTTGGGAAATGTAGCATCTGATTCTTTATGTACTTATCACAAGGAAAACCACTCTGAAAGAGACTGCCCTCAACGGGTGCATGCCATGAGTTTGATGACCAATCGATTTCTAGACGAGGTCTCCTTGACTGAACAACCAAGTGGTTTAGTTATGAATGTTGCTGATCAGAAAGAGATTGATCCACCAGAAGATACAACCATGCTGATATGGGATCCTGACCTAATCATGCCTTCTGACGACTTTTTTGAGTCTCAAGAACCACCCACATAGGTCTCGGTGGTGCAAACACGAAGTAAAGGTCAACCCGTATCAAACGACCTTACTACTACCCAAACTTCGGGGGGAATATCGACTCCCGATCACCCAAAAGAATATTTTTCTCCCCGTAAGAACCCTATAAGCATCCATACCCAAGAATCTCCCAAACGGGATTACAACGTAGTTGAAGATTTGAAGAAGTTGAAGGCTAATATATCAGTTATGGACATATGCAGAATCCCTCAACAAAAATACTTCCTGCTACAAGCTTTGAAATCAGTAGAAAACCCTACGACAAGAAACAATCAGAAAATAAATCTAACTCCCATGAATCTAGTAAATAAACCTATTGTAAACGCCTTCTCGGAAGATAAGAAGGGAAAACCTTTTTTTCCCACCATTCCTTTTAACGTTTGAAGTTTTCAACATGAACCTCCACAATTGTTTGGTTGATTCAAGAGCATCTTCCAATGTTATGCCCTTGTCTATTTGCTAAAAGTTAAATGTCGTTCCTCTCAAAAGCGATAAACATGTAATACAACTAGACATAACCCAGATCAAATTCATGGGAGAACTCAAAGATGTAATGATCAAAATAGCGACACATCCTAAGTTTGTGCAAGTGATTGACATCATTGTGGTAGATATCCCAGAAGCTTATGGGTTACTACTAAGCTAAGATTGGTATGAGAATTTAAACCGATACTTTAGTATAGATTGGGAAAACCTTTGTATACCGTTGAAGGGATACAAAAATATGATCAGAATTGATAGGGAACGGTATCTGAAACATACTGTCACTGGCCTGGAAACCCTAAACGAACCCTCATCGAAAACTTTCCATGTGCTAGGCAATATTCATGCGATTCATACTTCGAGAACTTCTCCTCTTTTTCTTCTGATGTCCCTCTCACTTATAACTCCAAAATGATTTTTTAGAAGGAGTTGTCGTCAATGGCGGAAGAAACCCTCTTCTGCCAAGAACCTGCGTTAGAAATCATGGAACTAGTAGGAGGAAAAGAGGAAAGTAATAGGGAAGGGGAAACCGAAACATGTTGCCCACAAGTTTGGACCCTACATTTTGATGGATCTAAATTGCAAGAAGGGTCAGGGGTAGGGTGCATCCTCATTGATCCTAAAGGTAAACGACATTTTCTGTCTTGTAGACTAGAATTCGAATGCACAAATAACACTTATGAGTATGAAGCTTTAGTACAGGGGCTAAAGAAATCCATAGACTTAAACGTCCAAGGATTAAATGTTTTCGGAGACTCTGAAATCATTTTCAGAAAGATAAGGAATACTATACATTGCAATTCTCCACACCTGAAGAATTACCAACAGGAAGTGCACCGACTAATAGAGAATTTTTAAGCTTTCAACATTACAGTGATTCCCAGAACGAAGAAAATTCTTTCTGACTCTCTGGCCACCACTGCCTCAAGGCTATCACCTCTAAAGGATTATGAAGCTTCTCAGTTCACTGTAGAACTGTTATATAAACCCTCAGTTCCCAACAACATCTCTAATTGGAAGGTCTTTGAAGGAGATGAACAGATCATAAACTTTTTGACTAACCAAGATAATTTTAAATACTTGGCCATTGATGATGAAGTATTCCAGGGACAGTCGACAAAAACCAACGTTCATACAGGTCAACCAATGGAAAATCGAAGTCTCCCAAAATCCCGAAGGGGATAGGTAATTTAGAAAATATTTTTGACCTGAAAGAACGATTTAAGGGGCCCAAAAACGCTAAGACCAGTAGTTCCTGTCCCATGCATGAAACTATAAATTTTGGAACCCCGGAAAAACCAAAAAATGTAAACCTCAGAAAAACCATATCTAAAGAGGAAAGGAAGGCCTATCTCAAACTCTTCAGATAGTATCAAGATGTCTTTGCGTGGTCCTACTGAGATCTGAAAACTTATGATACCCGTATCATTCAACACACTATCCCATTAAAGCCTGAAGTGAAACCCTTCCAACATAAGCTCCAAAAGTATCACCCTTCCCTAGAACCTATGATGTGTCAAGAGTTAAAGAAATGGTTAGATGCCAAAATTATCTTCCAGGTTAGAAATTCTACATGGGTAGATAATTTGGTTCTTGTAAGGAAAAAGTCAGGGGAGATCCACCTATGCGTAGATTTTAGAAACCTCAATAGAGCTTCAGAAAATGACAACTACCCACTCCCTCCAATGGAGAATGTCTTGCAGACTGTGTCTATATATGATATTTTCTCTTTGCTTGATGAATTCTTAGGTTACAACTAGGTTCTAGTTTCAGAGGAAGACCATTTAAAAACTACCTTCTGAACCAAGTGGGGAACTTTCACTTACAAACGCATGCACTTTGGTCTAATCAATGTAGGAGCGACCTTCTAGAGGGCCATGGACATAGCATTTCGGGGACTAATCAACAAGTGTGTAGTAGTTTACTTGGAGGACATGACTATGTATTCGAAGAATAGAGAAGATCACATCCAACACTTAACCCATATTTTCGAAAGGTGTAGGAAATACGATATATCATTAAACCCTAAGAAAATTGTTTTCAGCATCGCAGAAGGAAAGTTGCTAGGCCACATTATATCTCAAGCAGGCATTCACATAGAACTAGAAATAATTAAGGCTATAACTCAACTTCCATTACCTCACAACAAAAAATCTATGCAATCATTCTTCAAAAAAATCAACTTTGTGAAGAAATTCACCCCCGATTTTGCAGAAACTATCAAACCCTTACAAAAGATGGTTCGTAAAGATGCTGAATTTAAGTGGGATGATGAACGAAAGAATACCTTCAATGATATTAAGACCTCTATATCCCAAGCCCCCATGTTGCGGAGTCCTAATTTCAACAAAGATTTCTTCCTCTATACTTTCGCCTCTGATCAATCATTAGCTCCAATTTTGACTTAGAAGGATGACGACAATAACGAGGCTCTAGTGTCATTCATGAGCACTAACCTCCAAGGAGATGAACTGAATTATCTTGTTATAGATAAACATGCTTATGTAGTTTATAAAGCAGTAAAACATTTCAGATCTTACATCCTCAAGAACCATACCAAAGTAATCGTGCCTCACCCCGCAGTCTGATCCCTATTTACTCAACAAGATATGGGGGAAAGGAGAGGGAATTGGATGGCAGTAATCCAAGAATTTGATCTAGATATAAAACCTGCTAAACTAGTTAAAGGACAAGGATTATGCAAACTGGCAACTAAGGCTCAAGACCAAGTAAATGAAAACTCCGGATGGGAAAATGAAATGACATTATTGTGTGGTGAAGCTTCGTACATCTCCCCAGGGAAAGCGTCTTGGTATGAGAAATTGACTTATCTTCTACATCATGGGACTTTCCCAGAAGACCTAAACTCCAGGGAAAGGAGAGATCTCAGGTTAAAATCTGCACAATATCGCCTCATAAATTCGGTACTCTTCCAGGTTAATTATGATTGGGTACTTTTAAGATGCATCAAATGTGAATATGTAGACAAATTTATGAAGGAGATCCATGACATCCCCACTGGTGGACATTTTGCAGGAGACACCACTTCTCATAAGATACTAAGAGCTGGCTATTATTTTCTCACTTTGTTCAAGGACACTCACACCTACACTAGGAACTGTAAAACTTAACAAATAAGCACTGGGAGAGAGAAGAGAGTAGCGGTCCCACTACAACCAGTAACCGTTTCTAGGCCTTTTGAGCAATGGGGGGCTAGACATCATAGGATAAATTACACCAAGATCTTAAAAACAACACAAGTACATACTTGTTTCCACCGATTACTTCATGAAATGGGAACAAGACATTCCTCTGACTCATGTAAACAAGAAGGTGGTAATCCAATTCATAGAACAACAACTAATCACAAGTTTTGGTGTCCCTTCTATTCTTGTTTTCGATAATACAAGTTATTTTTCTTCCACCTTATTAACAGAGTTTTCCTTAGAGAAAGGAATTATAATTCAATACTCTGCAAATTATTACCCACGGGGAAATGGAGTGGCAGAATCAACTAATAAGAACCTAGTAAGGATATTGAAGAAAACGGTTGCAGATAACCAAAGGAATTGGCATAATTTACTCCACAATGCTTTATGGGCAGATAGAGTTACACCCAAGGACGCTATAGGAAATTCCCCATAATTTCTAGTATACGAACAGGAATCCATTATCTCAAACGGACTATATCTCCCATCTCTTCAACTTGCCCAGGAGTCCGGGGGGCATCACTCAATAGCCTTACAACAAAGAATTGACACCCTGCTCATGTTATAAGAAGAAAGAGAGAAAGCTAAATCAAAATTCATAGCCCACCAATAGATCGTTAAAGGATGGTTTGACAAGCATAAGGCTAAAGAGAAGAATTTTGAAGTAGGAGACTTAATCTTGAAATGGGACAGAGCGAATAAACCTAAAGGAAAACATTCTAAGTTCATAGTCTATGGCTTGGACCTTTTCAGGTGGCTAAGAAGATCGAGGAAGGCACTTATCGGTTACAGAATCTAAGGGGGTAACCTAACACCCTCTCAGTGAATGGCCAATCCCTAAAACAATACTTTCATTAATAAAATAAATAAATAATAAATAATAAGATATTTTATGTTTTGCATGCGTATTTTCATGATTTTGTGTCTAGCTAGGTCGATTGCAAAATGCATTTTTTGTTTTTTTGTTTTCTTTTGCTATTTGGACTTCTGCGCTTTTGAATATTGTGTTTAGAAAGACAATGGTTGAACTCAAATCATGCGACATAGAGAACTCTCTTCCTAACTCGTCGCTCACATACAAACATGAGAAACATTGGGGAACCTATAATTGTTTCGAGGGTCTCTCTATCTAACCTGCACAAATGAAAAACTTTGGAGAAATGTCAGAAGTGTATGCTTAGTGGTTTGGTAAGATCTTAATGGAAAGAAGGAAAGTTGGAAAGGACTACATGCACCTCAAGGACAGATCTAGTAAGTTTCACCTTAACCATCTCATCTTGAAAAATAATAGACGTCATCCTCTCCCACTAGCTCAGGGCATTCTGTCGAAATAAAATTTAACTATATCAAATGAGCGCATAGTATGGGAGGGTATGTAGATATCTCCATCGGGGCTATGGATGATCATTGGCAGTGAAGCAAGGTCTGTGACGTCAAGGTGACTCCGTCGGGGCTATGGACGCTTGCTAGCAGTAGAGAAACACTGTAGAAAGTGAGTGAAGGTAAATAAAGGCTCTGTGCCAGTGAACTCTCTACTAGACTCTTGTCAAAAGAGGGTATGAGTCAGGGTTACAAGAAACAAAGGAGGAATAAAGGTTGAAAACCCCACAAGAAGACATGGAGGCATCGACCAGAGAACTTCGAATACAAGAGTAAAAGAGGCTCTGATTTACAACCAATTAAGTTCTCCAACAGCTTTTTCATCAGCCAAGCCCGAAGGAGGAACAAAGATTCTTCTTTCACCTAGTAAGTCTCCATTTGTTGAGCACTCAACACAACCTAGAAAGCCTATGTCAAATTTTACTTTTTGGGTATCACTTGGTCTTTTGCACTAACTAGTTCGACTTCATTATGTTTCCTTTGCTTATCATATTGACTCTCATTAAGTCTTTCAAATTTTGCTTGAATCTATGAAAACTAATGACTTAGAAGGCCTAGCCTTTAAATAAATAATCAGTAGCCAAGACACTCTCCCTCGACTCACTCAAATATTTGACATCGAAAGGAATTAAAGGATGAAGGGAAATCACTCAAAAACCACAGTCACCGAGCATCGATCTTCATCAACATCAACAAAAGGAAGTTTTCTTTCATGACAAGAATCATACAAGGATATCGTCGATGATCGATCCCCTTTGGCATTGACAAAAGGAGAAGAGAGTAAATGTTAACAAAGAAGGCAGTGATATCTCCGATAGTCGATACCCGAAGCGCTTAGAAAAATCGGAGTAGACCAAATCGCGACAGACATTCGGATCACGCTAAAGTGTTTCTTTGATCGTCGAATTCTGAAACATTCCAGCATCGAGATTTTTTTAGGACGCTAACCCAAAGGAAACTATGCGATAGGTTTATCCCCGAACGCCGAGCCTCGATAAATTTTTGGCATCAGTGATCCCAGGCTTAGCTTAGAGCACAGAACTTGAATAAAGTCCCGAGTCCGACCATTACCCGCGAGCTAAGTCACCGGTCTTCAATGTCACATGTCCCAAGCCATTTGTACTTTTTCTGCACCATATGGTGAAGTGAATCAGCGTCAAAGGTTTTTCGAAGAATAATATCCACCCACTAGGAAAGCGACACAATGGGACATTTTAGCGCTAGATACGTTGCAATCCATAGCATTTAGGGGATTAATTAATTCCAAATATCACATTAGTTGCTAATTCATGCATGAATCAAAAGGACCATTTGAATTTACTGATACAACACATCACCCTCTGTGCCTCTGCCGTCAACCCACTATGAATTAAATTGCAGAGATTCAGCGATAGATTCGTTTGAATTTCACTCATCACCCATATTAATTGGCTGATATGACCGGTAAGTTATTACCCATTAAATCTTCTTGAGCCATTGTAAACAAAATCATTCTACGCACAAAGGATTTTCAGAGCATCCAGAGGAGCGATACGAGAAATTCAAAATATTTCAAGCCCCCCGTGAGTATCAAACTACAAGGTTTAGAAAGCGTTACAGGTATGTACCAGTCTGGTTTTTCTGTGTTTTCACTTCAGATATACGTTAATATCCAATATCGCTCTTTCCACGAGCCCTAAAATATTTTATTTCAGTTTGCAGGAACAATGCCTCCAAGAAATCCAAACACTAGGCGATCACCGAGAGAACCTAAGATAAAGGAACCAGAGGAAGGATAAGGCTCGTCCCCAGGGCTAGCAAAACAATTAGAATTTTCTCCTAGGTCGGAACCAGTTATCAGAACATCCACCAAGAATATTTTCACTCAACCTTCAGCCTTTAGAGACACAGAGGGCAAGGCGGTACTCCCACACTAGGAATAACTCTTCAAGAATATCATCTAGGAAGAATTCTCAGAATATACCCCGCACAACAACCTCGACATGAGAAAGCTCGACAATGAAGTTTTTCCAAATATCAGACTGTCATACCTGCACATGGTAGCGATCAGGACCCCGATGTTCACCTGTATAGAACTGTTGCAATGGCTCATCAACCACACAGAAACACAAAAGTGCATGATCAACGATGACAATGGCGAGTGTGTCAGGGTTTTCCTTCCAATGGAGGTGCAAAATTATTACATGTTCAGAGACCCGAAAGAGTGACTAAAGACCGATTTCGTCATCAAATTTTATGAGCACCATGACACTGGTCAGGTGATGGCTTCATGGTGGCGAGAGGATAAAAAGTACACCAATCGGACCTTCAACTGGTACCAAATGACCAACTTAAGGGAGATGTATATCTATCTAATGGCCCTCATCTACCAGTTGTATGGGGAGAAAGATTGCTTCAGGTTTTCAGAAGCTTGGATGCCTCTATCTTATACTATAGCCATTCCTAGGAGAGGTTTTAACTAGGGTGCCATCATTTCCAAGCAGCTGAGCATTTGCATACAACAGGCTTAGCAACCGAAAGAAAGAGAGGCTCCATCCTTCTACATGGCTTCTTATTCATTAAACGTCATCTGTGCCAGAAATGTTTTTGTCGGAATGAACTTGAGTTGGCACATCTCGAAACTCTCGGTCCATGTATATTTCATAGTCTTTTGGGAGAACAAGTACACACAATCCTACTCCCTTATCTGCAATGAATTCATTGCCCACATTCATTTCATTCTTTTCAAAAAAGAGTGTCCAATACTATTGACTGCGGCCAAAAAGATGATATCAAATGTTGGTCACTGGTATCTGGATGAGCGTGATACCTATATTAGGGTTTTTGGGGCTACCGGGGCACCACACATTTTACCCGTGCATGTTCCTGATCAACTAATGGTAGGAGAGATATGCTACCAGACTATCCTGGAATTTTACAATGCTTCCCTGGTAAAAGACGAGAAATGGGCATTTATGCCCTATGGATTCCATATAGATTTCTACCTAGTAAAAGACACCTGTCAAGCCAAACAGGAAGGACTGAGCCAATTGGCGTTTCGATTTTAGACTGGGTGTTTCCGCAAATGTGACCCAAGGGGTTTAGTCTCGAAGCACGCATCGCAAGTGTCATCCTGCTGGCCTTATGCTCATGAAAAATTCAAAGATGAGGTTTTCACCAAAAATTCCCAAGACTGGGAGGAAGTGGTGGCAAGGATGGCCGAACCTAGAATGACCAAGTTCAAAGCCATGAGCCTGGATGAACAGGAGGAAATCATAGAACAATCGGCTCAAGGAGCCCTCAAAGCTAGAGAGGAAATGGTAACGACCAAAACAACAAATATTCCCTGGTAGCCTCGATATAAGAAAGAAATTTCCTCGAGGCTCAGGACGCACGAGAGAGAGGTTTATTCATGTATGAACATTCCCAATGGATAATGGATCAGATGCGAGATAATCTATACCTCATCAGGATTCCAGTGCTCTCTGTTCCAGATTGGCCCAAGCGGCCTTGAACTGATAGATGTCAATGAAATCGCTGGGTTAGATGACCTTGAATTCACAACACCACTGACCGGATCACCGACAAGTGTTTCATCTCAGTTGGAGACATTTGGGGTATCAGTGGAAACAAGTGCATTAGACCCCCTTCGCGAGTTAATAAAAATATGTGATGATGATGAGAGACTAGAGGTATCTCTTTGGACCCCTGTGCATATCGAAGAAGAAAAGGGACCTTAGAAGACATCTTCTCCTCTTCCCGAGGTCCAAACCCAGGAGGTCCCATAGAAATAAAAGGAAACCAAGAGTTTCCTAGACACTAAGATGCCTAATGCACTGAATACTTGAATAGATGGTCCGAAGGATGAGTCAGGGTTGGACAACCTAAAGGAGGAAGCCCCGCAGTAGGGAATCGACGCTTCAACGGTCGATGAACAAGTAAGTATCAAGTATATCCCCAATGCCTCTATTTCACTCGGTACTCAAACCCTCGATGAGCGACAGACAGAAGCTGGACCTTCGGAGCACAACGAGGAAGTTCAAGAACCCAACCTTGAACAAGTATACACCAAAAGAAGTATGGGAAACATGCTCACATGGGGGGATCAATAGATTCCCGAAGTTGTGGATGAATTAGCCGACATACATGTCATAGCTTATGATCGGAGGAAGAAGGCTATCGTTTAGAGAACCACCAAGAAGAGGAGAATCACTTTAGATCGCTCCGTCCTCATCACTACCAAGTAACATCTTATCAACACAGAATATGCTAAGGTGTCCGAACTCATCGACACAGGGATGGAAATTACAAATTCCACCCTGGACAGAGCTAAAAGAGATGAAAAGTTGTTGGCCGCCGCTTTAAAGGAATTGGAACATTTGTACCAGTTGACCGAGTATTACCAAGACACCACACAGGCCGCGGTGTACCTAAGGAGTGAATTCAAGGAGGACTACAACAAGTTCACAGACGAATGACACCTATTCACAACAAGGATAGCTGATATCCAGGAGGACACCATCATGGCACTTGCAACATGCAAAGATATGGAGTGATGGTACGAGAAATCGTAGCAAGACGTAGATAGAGTTGACTACATTGGTGCAGTCCAACAAGGCCGAGACAAAGAAGAACACAGAATTCGGGTGTTGAACGAAAGAAGTCTTGATCGCATAAGGAAATCAGCCAAGTACTCGACAAAAATGGCTCGGGAACCCCACTGATAAATCCAAGAGAAATGGGCCAAGTGTGAGAAAACCTGGGTCAAAATCAACAGGGAAATGAAGGATATTAGACTCCCCGAGTTTGGCATGCCCGATGACTTCGACAACTTGTGTGACATAGTCAAATCACCATTAAGAAAGACTCAGCATGGGCCGAAGAACTAGCAAAGGTGATAGACACAACGCAAGGTCATGTGCGACATTTTATGGAACACCTGATCAAAGATCGAGCTATGTTGCAATAGTTAAGTGCCAGTCTGGTCAAGTATCAGGCACATGCAGTAGAGATCAGAGAGATTTACACAACCCCAATGGAACAACATAGATTCCCATATGAAAATACCTGAGAGGAGTTGTTCATCCAGTGGTCAGAGTACGATAAGAGTCACCCTTTTAAAATGATATCTTGATATGACTCTTAGACAAATTGATAGGAGAGAATGCCACGTGGTGAATTTGGTTTTACTTATCTACACTTTAGCCATTATTTTCAGTTAATTTTATGTTATAAATAAGAGCATTGACCGATTAGTTAATGGTCGATGGTTGTTGCAAGAAAATCTCATTTCTGGTTTTGTTAAGAATTATTTTGGAGCTGCCTTTAATTGAGAAGTCCTTCTGGACCAGAAACAAGTTTATGTTTTCATCAAATGCATGTGTGATTGGATGCGGAGAAGAACTATTTCCTATTTTGTCTCATAAATGGATGTAGTAACAAGTAAGAGCTATTAAATCTATTGATAAGTTATCTGATGCAATGTTTTACAATTCTTTCTTTAATGATGAAAAATGAATCCTTGTGTTATTATGTGATTGATGATTATAGTTGAGAAAATTATTTTGCTTACCTTTGTTTAGCACATGCAGGTTTTCTTCTGATAACTTGTATCTCAATCAGTAATTGGAATATTCACATGGTTAATGTATTAGTACTAGGCATGTGGTATACAATCATTGTCTGCATGCTAGGGTGTAAGGGTTATCCCAAACCCAACCTCTTCTCCAATAGTTTAAGTTTTTTCCCATTTGTTTCCTAGTTGGTTTATACCGACTTTCCATCTTATACTAGTCACACCAAAAAGAAAATACAAAAAGAGATCGTCTGAATCGAAGGAGATGCCTTCACAAGAAAATGTAAATCCCATCAATTAATTGGTCGGATCGTAAGATATGGATAACCATTCCACTATTAAACGCCACAGAGTCTAATTGGGCCTCGGTGGAAGGTTTGGTTCCTGGTGTTGAACTGAATGGATTTAGGACCCATCAACACTACCTTGTTAAACTCATCTTATGGAATATTTTTTTTATTTTCTAGCGTGTCCGTGACTTGCGGGATTATCTTGTGGATGAGAAAATGTGACCTAGGGGCATATAAGTCACCAAAATCACCTGGGGATCATACCTGACCTAGGCCAAACCAACTCTTATCATGGTTGGATTTTTGGTTGTCTCCTCCCTATAGTGGCAGGATTTGAACTTGTGTCACAATGTAGAATAAGGATCATCAAAATCGATCGCTCTATCGATATTTGACTAAAATTTGAAGGACATGGGGATGGGATTTGATCCACTTATGTGTACATGGGTTACGCGACTATTTTTAATATAATATCTCTAGGTGAAACCACACATTCGATCATTACCTCAAGGTGTCCCTATAGCTCTAGGTTAAGAGACCCTTATTGGAATTGAACCTTTCCCAATGGTGAAAAAATCCTTGCTTTCCACCATTAGATCCAACCCCTTTGGGCCAAAAAGTTGAAGGACATGGGGGTGGGATTCTATCCACTTATGTGTGCATGGGTCACAAGACTATTTTTTAATACAATCTCTTTGGGAACAACCACACATTAGATCACTACCTCAAGGTGTCCCCATGGCTCCAAGGTAAACAACCCTCATTGGAATTGAACCTTGTCCAATGGTGAAAAACTCCTTTCTTTACACCATTGGATGCAACCCATTTGGGCCATATTTTTCAATCTTAAGCAGTAATCCATTTAAAATTATCAGTAAGTCTAGATCAACTAATCTATATAATGCATCAACCATCATGTTTACCACTTGTTGTTTAAGCAATCAAATCATGCAACCAAATTGACTTGAGTCGATCATGTTCATTTGATTTTAAATGGATTTTTTTACTATTCAATTTTGGCTTTTCATTGTGAATTTATTGTAGGAACTCCTTCTACAAATGATATTAATCTTCACTAGTAGGAAACTAATACAATTGAAGCTACTAGTGTTGATGTAAGCAACGTAAATGACTTAAGGAAGACTTGAGGAAAAAAATAGTGTGGTGTGTTTCTTTGATGACACATGTGCTAGAGGCATGTGATCCTAATTACACACACACACACACACACACACACACACACACACACAC
>SNQJ01S0004041.1:211110-271545 GCA_010110895.2 Picea sitchensis | reverse complement strand
CATGATCAAGCTAAATGGGAGAATCATATCCTTGAAGAGTAGAATTCCTTGATAAAAAATAAGACTTGGGAAATGGTTCTTTGGCTACAAGGAAATAATGTGTCTAACTTTCAATGGCTCTGAAGACCAAATTCACATTAGAAGGTGTTGTTGAGAGACATGTGATTCATTTGGTATTAAAAATGTTTTCTCAACAAGAAACCATCAACTAGACCGAGACCTTTTCTCTAGTTGTAAAGATACATTCTATTTGACTTATTCTTTCACTCGTTACTTATTTTGGATGGGAGGTAAATCAAATGGATGTCAAATGTTCTTTCTTACATGGTGATCTCAATAAGGATATTTATATGGATCAACCCATAAAATTTGAGAAGGATGGAAGTCTTGTGTGTCGACTAAATAAATCCGTGTATGCTTTGAAACAACCCCTCATAACATGGTATGAGAAGACTGGTCAGTTCTTTCTCAATATTGGTTTCAAGATTTGTGAATCAAATCATAGTAATGATGATATTTTAATAGTTTCATTGTAAGTAAATGATTTATTCATCACTGGTGGTAGTGCTAAATAGATTTTGGATTAGAAGGGGAAGCTAATAAATACTTTTCAAATGACTAAACTTGGTCTATTGCATTTATTTTGGGGAATTAAATTATTGTATATGGATGGAAGTATATGTATTTCTCAACCTAGGAATGCTTTGGATATATTGAAGGGTTTAAAATGGATGATGTTAACCCTTTTTCTACTGCATATAAGTTAAAATTTAATTGACTAAGGAGTGTGACTCTCGAAAATTCAATGCTACACTCTATGAGAAACTTGTTGGTAGCCATATATATTTGACCAACAGATGACTTGGCATTTCCTTTATTATTAGCGTGGTCTCTAGGTTCATGTAAGATCTAAAAGAGATCCACTCGAAGGCCACAAAAATGATTGTTTGTTATATGAAGGGTACATATAAGTTTGATATAAGTTATTGTAGCAAGAGTATGAGCCATTTGGCCAGTTATACAACTCTAATTAGATAGGTGACGTAGATGATAGAAAGTCAATTTTTATCTATGTGTTGCTTCTTAGATCTAGACTCATGTTATTGTATTGTAAGAAGTAGAAGGTTATTTCTTTATCAACTAAATAGGCTTAATATAGAGGTGTAGTTAATGTGGGTAAAGAGGATATGTGGGTGAGATTGTATTTCTATTTGAGGAGTTGACTATAGTGTATTAGGACAACAAAATTACAATACAACTAGATAATAATCTTGTTTCTCACACTAAAATAAAGCATGTAGAGTTCCATGCACATTATTTGAGACAATGGTACATGAGCAAGATATGTCTTGTTTATTGTAGGATAAATGATGAAACTGTTGATATCTCTATAAATCCATTGAAAAACGATAATTATGTGAAAATTTTGGTTGTTCTTGGGCTTCAAGAATCTACAATTATAGGGGGTCTATAGAGATAATTACATGTATTGAATCTTCATAGAGTTGTGTTGATGAATGGGTGCTGGAACATAAGGATCCTCCCAAGTTTGGAGTTTTTGGAGTGAGTCGGTGTCATTATGGTGATAGTTGAATGTAAATTAGGAGGTTGAATGAGTGGTCAAATGATCTATTAGACCAATTAGAAGTGTTCTTGACCAAGTATAATGGTGCGTAGGTCAAGTTAAAAATCTAGATATTAGGTGTGACTACAATGATCAAAGTGGAATAATTTTCTCAATTTAAGGGATTTAATTACACTTTTGAGTGTATATAGTTGATCCTATGGATCAATATATCACATATATTCATTCCATATGTTGAACTAGGATCACTTTTTATTTATTATTGTAAAAATGTCTTTCAACACCAACTCTTTCCCTTGGATTCATAGTTTATCACTTCTGCAATCCCCTATATTTCCAACACGGTATTCAGAGCTTGTGGTTTGAGATCTAGTGTTCTATCTACAATTCATTTTGGAGGCTATTGATCGTATATGAACTCATGTTTGAATCATATCTCTAAGGTAGATTGAATCAAGTTTAGACTTGCAAATTGGATTAGGGTTTGTAGAGTTATTTTTATATATAAACAATATCCAATGGTTTTAAATGGGCACACCTATGGCACGTGAGAACAATAAATGAAAATTCTATTAAACAATAAATCTCTTTGCCAGTTTACAAAGACTATGGTTCTAGACCCTAAGGATGAACATGGTAATTTCATTATTAATGGGAATACTGACATGGTTGTAAGAGTCATAATGACTTAATTCTCAAGTGATATTCACTTTCATACAAGTGAGATTGAATATCTAAATAAATTCCATAAGAAGTTAATGAATATTTTTTATAAAATCAACGATTGTCATATTATGAAGATTGATAAAAAGATGATATCTCTTAATCCTCTCCCCTTTGATCGAGTTGAACACTTATTATATCATGTGAAGGAGCTTCAATTGAAGTTGGGTGAAAGTGGAAAATATTTTCCAAAGAATGGTGGTCAGCTTATAGAACTAATCTTGATGAATATAAAGAGACCCTATGATGTTTCATGTTCAACATTTTGTGCTAGTTGGTCTTCTAGAAAAGATGACAATAAGGACTATACCTTTGATTATTTTTGTGGTTTTCTAATCAGGACATAACAAAAGTTTATTGATGAAGGTAAAATTGAGAATAAGAAACATTCCCATCTCCTTAAGGGAAAAGGTTGATATAACTATAGAGAAAGAGGTAAGGATATAATTGAGAGAAACATCATAGAGGTTAAAATTATTAGGATTGTGTTGACCAAATTGACAAGAATAAGTATGATGATCAACCATCAACTAAGAAAGTTAAGAAGTATAAGACCTATTGATATTGTGGAAATACAAGACATGTGAAGACAATTTCATAGAAGAAGACCAAATATCTAAAGGAGAAGATCAAGAAGCTTGAAGGTGAGGTGTCAACTAGTTGCAGACTATCATGTACCCACATGCCTTACTTGGACATTAGGGCACTCCATGTGAATTTATTTCTTTAATTAACCAATTGTTAGCCTAAATTTGAAAATCTAATAGATATAATACTTCAAATTCATATCCACAAACAGTATAGCAGAAAAATAACAATGCATATGATTTTGAATTCATACATTTCCCATTAAATTCAATGCACCACACATCATATTGCAAAAACAAATATTTCCATGCTTAGATGGGTATGAATATTTATCTATAAATGAATGCAAGGCCAAAAAACTATTTGTTGAGGATTTATATCCACCCAACCATAGGTATCAGATATGAATTCCATCGCCAAGACAAGCCATACTAGCACCAGGGGAGAGGAAACTAGTCAAAGACTCTCAAGTCACTCACCTAGCCCAATTGCTCTCAAGCTTAGCCAAAATTGTCACTGCAGAACACTCTCAGAAACCTTCCAGACATTCTATGCATGGATATCCCTTCCACTTCCCCACACAACAAAAGGAAGATATTTTTCTTCTCTTCTCTTCTCAATAGTCGAATTTGTTGTATTACTTTAGGCAACCCAATAGAATTTCATCTTGGATCTCGATCACTCAATGAGAAACAATCTATAGGAAAAAGGATAGTTTCCAAAACAACCGAACCCATATGATATTATGCATCCATCCATATATATTCTCAGGTCCACCATCTTCGCTTCCTCATCTAAATTTAGTCACTTACATGTTTGAATCCTAGTCTCAAAAATGAAATGTAGTCTCAAAACTTCAATGGGTGTCTTTAACAAGAGAGGATATGGTTCCAATGGTGAGAAGAATGGTAACAATTGTAAGAATGGTGAGAGTATGAACCAATTCAAATTTTCATGAGGATAGATCCAATATGAAGAAAATGCACCAAATGTGGTGAGATGTATGCAACATACTCAATCCCTCTCTACATATAGAGTATATCCAAGTGGTAAGGTATAAAAAAAAGTTACCAACATATTTGGTTCTCTTTATTTTACCCTAGGTTAGATAGATAAAATGCTATAGGAAGGATATTGCACAAGAATAGAGAAGGTTCAAATTATTATGAGTTTGGAGTCTCTTACACTCCTTCCTCCTATTGTACTCAACCCCCATTCCCTTATAACTGTGGAAGGTGGAATTTCCCACTAACCACCACATAAATTCAATGATTAGATTCTAATTCAAATATATATGGTGGTTTAGATTTAAATAAAACACATGATAATACATAAAAAGGGAGGATTTAGGAAACATAGGATTATTTATCAATCCCACCCCTCTTTTCCTCTTCTCTAGTGGTATCATGGTACATTTATTTATTTCTCAAGAAATGTTTTTGGTGGATGTTGTATTATTATATATAGAGTTGTGTACATTTTGTTATGAACCAACACCTTGAGAAAGATAAAAAAAAATAATGAGTAACAGTCCACTTCAAGGGGGAAACCTTCTTTTAAAATATATTGAATGTACAAGATGAAATATGATGATCCTAGGACTAGGTATCCTTGATATATATATAGGAGACAAAGAGTACAATTATAATGAAAGGGTACAATGAAGGGGTTCTATCCTACATACAAATATAATACAAGAAATGTAATAATTCAATAAAGGAATTAATAAGGGGTTTTATACATAACATGGGGCTTTGTCTGGCTTAACATGCCCCTCCCATTCAAACATGTTTTTTCCTCAACACTTGACTAACCACATGTTCTTCTGCAAGAAGAACTCATCTTCCCATGCCACCTCTTCCACTGGTAGGTTCCTCCATTTGATGAGGTGCTTTGTAATTGATTAATTTCTCAGTCATTTAATCCTTGTTTCAAGGATTGTTTATAGTTCTAGTATGATTTTCCCTTCTTCATTAATCTCTGGTAAAATAGTTTGGATTGGGATCTTGTTGTCGATGATCTCCTTTTAAGAAATAAAAATGGAAGATTAGATGTACACGTGAAGATGGAGGCAACTCCAAATTGTAATCCATACTTCCAATCCTTTGAAAAAACTTATAGCGGCCATAATATTTGGGTGCTAATTTATTGTCCTTCTTTTGTTTCTTGAGGGACATCGATTTATATGGTTGTAGCCTCAGAAATACCTAATCCCCCACTTCAAATTCCATTTCACTATGATGTTGATCTACTTATTGTTTCATCCTATTTTGTGCCATAACCAAGTTGTCCTTCAATAGTTTGAGAAAATCGTGTTGGTTCCCTATGTGGTCCTCCACTGCTTGAACCTTTGTATTCCATTTCAAGGGTGATGTAATCGATGGATGATAATATCCATAAAGTGCTAGAAATGGGGACATTTGTTATGAAGTATGGAAGGATGTGGTGTACCACCATCCCACCAAGGGAAACCATTTGACCCATTGTACCTATTTATTAGATGAAAAGAAACAAACTTGTCCTTCTATACATTTATTCACAATCTCAATTTTCTCATCATATTGATGATGGTAAGATGAGCTATGAGCCAATTGATTACCCAAACAAGAAAATAATTCGGTCCAAAAATTTTCAGTGAAAATTGGATCTTTATCACTTATAATAATCTTGGGGAATCCATGTAGCTTTTGAACTATTTCCATGAATGTTGTGGCTATTTTACTTGCTTTAAAAGGATGATAAAGAGATAAAAAAATGGCCATTGTCAGTCAATCCATTACTACCATGATGACAATATTTCCTTTGAATTTGGATAAACATTAATAAAATCCATTGAAACTTCTTCCCAATGTTGACTTAGTATAGCTAATGGTTGTAGGAGACCTAGCATGTTGATTGTCTCTCCCTTATTCTGTTGGAAACCAAACATTTAGACACAAACTTTTGAACATCAATTTTAAGACCTTTCCAGAAAAAAAACCTTCTTGATCATTTGGTATTTTTTCAAGAATACTGAATATCCTCCTATAGCAGAAGTGTGCAATTCCAAAAGAACCTCCTGTTTAGTTGGAAATTATTACATAAATAAAGATGATCATGATACCATAGAAAATAATTTTTCCACACAAAATAATATAATGAATTGGAGTCCTCTTGTATTTTTTGAATGATATTGCATACCTCTTGATATTTCTTCCATTCTATCCTTTCTTCTTCCACCCAATCATATTACAAAATAGAAATATCACATAGTGAACCTTTTGTTTCTTCTTGTGTCCTTGAAAGGGCATCTTCCACAACAATATGTTTTCCATTTTTGTAGATAATTTGAAAGTCATAACCTAAAATATTTGTAAACCATTTTTGTTTCTCTTATGAAGATAATCATTGTTTCAAGAAGTACTTCAAACTATCATGATCTATTTTTACTTTGAAGTGTATTCCTATTAGGCAAGGGTGTCATTTTTCAACTACATGTAGTATGGAAAACATTTATTTTTCATAAATGGGGTTGACTAATTTTTTTCCTTTAAGTTGGTTGCTTTCAAAGCCATGGAGCCTTCCTTATTGCATTAAAATTTCACCAATTCCATGGCCTAAGGAATCACACTCCATAAAAAATGTTTTTTTGAAGTCGAGTGTGTCTAGGATGGGAGTATACACATAGCCTCCTTAAGTTTTTCAAAAGATTTGGTTGCTTCTTCGGTCCAAGAAAATGCTTCCTTATTTAATAATGTTTTTAGAGGTGTTTTTATTTGACCATAGTTCTTGAAAAAATCGTGGTAATAATCTTTCAATCTTAAGAATCCTCTAAGTTTCTTCAAGGTTTTGGGAATTTTCTATTCCCTCATAGATTTAATTTGGTTAGGGTCCACTTTTACACCTCCATGAGATACAATATGACCCAAATATTCCACTTCTTGAACCCAAAAGGAACACTTGGAAGACTTTTCATAAAGTTGTTTCTCTTCCAATATTTGTAGTACTATGTCAACATGTTGTACATGCTCTTCCCAATATTTGTTGTAGATTAGTATGTCATCAAAATATACTAACACAAATTTTCTAAGGAAGGGATTGAAAATAGAATTCATCAATCTTTGAAATGTTGAATGTGCATTAATAAGTCCAAATGGCATAACCAAAAACTCATAATGACCTTCATGTGTTCTAAAAGTTGTTTTAGGAATGTATTCCTTCCTCATTCTAATTTGATGATATCCCAAATGATGATCCAACTTAGTAAAGAATTTTTCTCCATGCAATTCATCTAATAATTCATCAATGACAGGAATAGGAAACTTGTCTCTAATGGTCATTTTGTTGATCTATCTATAATATCGACACATATGCCATGAACCATCATTTTTTCTAACCATCACCACTAGTGAAGAGAAATAAATTTGGTTAGGTTGAATGATGCCAACCTCTAACATTTCTCAGATCATACGCTCAATCTCACTCTTTTGTGCATATGGATACATGTAAGGTATAATGTTAAGTGGTACACTTTCTCGTTGCAAATGACTATCATGGTCATGATCTCGAGGAGGTGGAAGACCCTTATGCATTTAACCAAATACCTTGGAATGATTGTTGATAACTATTTGGATATCTAATGGAGAAAAAGATATAGATGTTTGAACGTCAAGTGAGAAAAATTGTCCAATTACACCATGGTGTCCATTTTCGAGTAATTTTATTATGCTATTAGAGCTTATCACCTTAGAGGATTTCCCTTGGACACCTCTAAGCTCAATTTCATTTCCATCTAAGGAAAATATCATGAAAATATATTGGAAATTAAGGGCCACTGTTCCCAATGATTGTGACCATTTGACTCCTAATACAACATCAACACCACCCATTTGGATGGAAATCATGGGACAGTCCAAAAAATACTCCCCCATGTTGAGCTTAATACTATGGAAATTCCTAGAACACTTATGGTACCTCCATTTTAAATCATTACTTGAAACTCTGGTGCTGGATATATAAAGAAATTGAGATCTTTTGTTAATTTGTAGTTGATGAAATTATGGATACTAGTGGAATCAATCAGTATTGTTACCTTTTCCTTTTTTATGTATCCTTGGATCTTGAGGGTTTTTGGAGTACTAATGTCGGCCAATGCATGACAAGATATCATTGGAGTAGTCTCTTCTAGATCTATCTCTTGTAATGGTTCCAATTCTTGATCTTCTTCCTCTTCACAATCAATGTAGAATAATGTATTCTCGTTGCATTTATGCCCTTTACAATACTTGTTAACACAATTGAAACATAGTCCCTTTTCTTCTTTCATCCATTTGTTGAGGTGTCAACCTTGTCAGTTTAGGAGAGGGAACATGGTTCTCTCTATATTTATCATTGGCCATCCTTATAGTAGCCATATTTTTGTTTTCTACTTTCCTTTCCATACCGAGAGCATGCTCTATGGATTTAGGTTCAAAGATACACACCTCATGTTGAATGTTCTCCTTTAAATTTCCCATAAATATATCTAAAAAAATATCCTCATAAATGTTCCTTACCCTGAGACTGATCTTTTGGAGTTTTTGAATGTGCTTTGTAATTGGACCTTTTTGTCAAAGATTTAGCAATTGACTAAAGAATGTATCTCTCTTAATATCCCCATAATGTGATATCAATTCATCCATAAAAATGGACCAAGAGATAATATAAAAAAAAATTCTTTCACAAAGCCATTGATACCACACAAATTGATCATTTTCTAAATACAATGATGCAATAGGTACCTTTTGTAGTCTTGGTGTTTGTTGTAGATCAAATAATTTCTCCATCTATAGTATCCATGTTATAGAATCTTTACCATAAAAATTCCTCATATAGATCTTTGGAATGAATTAGTTCCTTGGTACTACATTAGAACCTTAATGAGGTGGATCTCAAAGTAATGAATGGTCATGACCTTGAGATTCAGTATTTTTTCTCTCCAATTGTGATAAAATACTCCCCATGTGTGATCGAGTCTCAACACCATTCTTCTCCTTTTTTTCATGATTTCCTTGGATATCCATATCCCTATTAGGGATCCTCTGTAAGAGAATGGTTTCTAGGGTCTTCATGGATTTTTCATTTCTTCCTTATTTTCATTCATGTATTTTTTCATTTCTTCCTTATTTCCATTCATGGATTTTTGCATTTCTTGCTTATTTTCATTCATAATTTTTTGCATTTCATTCATCTTCTTTTCCATTTGATACCTAGTTTTATCCATCTTATTTTTCATATGTGCACTAATTTAATTCATCTTCTTTTCCATATTGTTTTCTATTTCCATTTTTATGGATTCCTTAGAACATGATAAATCCACTAGTTTCAACATACTACCACTCATTTCATCAACTTGGTTATTTAATTGGGTTAACATGTTTTCAAAGTCTTCATTTTCTTCGGAAGTCATGTTTGATTTTTTATGAGTACCAATATTATTTCTTGTAGAAACCTTTTCCAAGTGAAACAATAATAATTCTTCTCTTTTTCGTCTTTATCACAAGTTTCGAATCACCAAAAACAGATCTTCCAATAAAAAGTTATGCCAACTGTAAGTCACATACCTTTCAAACCCTTAATTTGGAGTAAGTTTGGATAAGTGACCTTTGTACTAATATATATATGAACTTTGAACAATTATTAGTCTTAAATTTTGTCCTATATTACTTTGATATGACTTCTTAAACTCCTGAAAACTTCATAGTCTGAACCTTCCCTGATAAAAAGTTATAGCAAAAATACCAAAATGTCTTGTTTATGACTAATTTCAGTATTAGTAAACAACCCAAAGTTCCACGAAATATATATCACAAATTATAATGATTCAAAATACAAAACAATTTCCACATGTAATTCTATATGTCTCCTCGGGATTCTAAAAATTTCAGAGCTAGAAATTTCGCAAAAAAAACAGTTATAATGAAAATTCTAAGCTGATTCTTTTAAAATTGATTTCAAGATTAGTCAAAAGCCTTATCTTCCAAGGAATATATATATGAAATTACAGTGAACTAGAATATACAATTTAGACCACCTATACTAGGATATGTCTCCTTGGTCTCCACAAAATTTCACTATTTGAAACCTCCTAGAAAATAATTTATAGCAAAAATCCCAAGATGACTCGTTTAAAATTGAATTCAGGATGAATTAAAAACCCTATCTTCAATAGGTTATATTTACGAAAGTATAATGATCTAGAACCTAAAATGTTTACCATATTTACCTTGATATGTATTATAAGTAACCTCCAAATTTTTCTATCTGAAGCATCTTAGAAAAAAAAATTTACAGTGAAAAATGCCAAGATGACTCACTTGAAGAAAAAAACCCCTAGGATTGATGCTCAGATACTAAATGTTATGAACCAATGCCTTGAGAAATATAAAAAAATCAATGAGTAAAAATCCACTTCAAGTGGGAAACCTCCTTTTACAATATATTGAATGTACAATACGAGATATGATGATCTTAAGACTAGGTCTCCTTGGTATATGTATATATATATATATATATATATATATATATATATATATATATGAGACAAAGGGTACAATTATAATGAAAGGGTGCAATGAAGGGGTTCTAGCCTACATACAAATATAACATAAGAAATGTAATAATTCAATAAGGGGATTAATAAGGGGTTTTAAATATAAAATGGGGCTTTGTATAGGGATTCACATATTTCTTCAATAATAAGGACCATATCTATGAAAATTTCAAGTAATTTAGGTCTTTGACTAAAAAGCAATGTGGTCAAACTTTGAAATGTCTAAGAATTGATAAATGAGGAAACAATGTGAGCAAGTCATCTGTAATAGAGTGGTATTACACACCTAAGAAAAAAAATGTTTCCAAAAGGAAGAATAAAACTTTGATTGAAATGACATGTTGTTTTCTTGAGGCCAAAGGTATTCCAACTAGATTTTGGGTAGAGGTTGTTTTCTACTCAATTTATCATCTAAACATGATTCATATCAAAGTTGTGTGGGATATAAATCTTCTTGAGAATGGAGTGGAGGAAAACCCTTGATCAAATATCTCTAAATGTTTGGATATATAGGTTGGGATGATATTCCATATGGTAAGGAGAAGAAGTTGGATGTGAAGAGTCATGCTTGTATTATGGTGGACTGTGGGATACTCTAACGAGTCAAAAGACTATATGTTATTTGATTTAGTCAAATATGGAGTTATTTGTAGGAAGGATGTTATATTTGATGATAAAACTTTAGGTATTACCTTGTTAAACTCTTGTTCTAGCATCGTAAGCAATGATCCATTTGAAACTTTGAATAGTTTTGGATTGACCGATCTATATACTACATCAACCAGTGTGTCAATCAACTTGTTGTTTGAGAAATTGACTCATGCAATGGACCCAACTTGTAGTAAATCCGTTTTTGTAGAGTCGAATATGATAATGGATGGCATAACTATTCTATTAATGCTTCTCACGTTGAATTTTTATTATGAACTCATTCTAGAAGGGATAGTAGTCTTTCCTAGTGGGTGACTAAGACAATTGAAGATTTTGGTGTTGATGTAAGTAATTGTGGGTTATTGTCTCAAGAAGGTAGGTTAGCTCTGGTAATTCTTTGTTGGAAAGTATTTGAGTGAACTAATTGTCTTTGGACCATATCCCAAAAGAGTTGTTGGATAAAATAAGAGAAAATTTGTTTAGTTTTTTTGGTCCAATAAATGTGAAAAGGAGGGGACTCCCTTCCTAAAATGGAGCAAAAGGGTAATCAAAAGGAGTCTAGTGGTTGAGGACTAAAGAGAATATTCATTTCCGTTCAAGCCTTGGCAATGAAGATATGATGGAAGATGATCCATAATGAGGGTATGTAGGGAATAGTGGTTGCTAGCACTTATATTTTCATGATCAAATTTTGGTATTAAAAAATCATATTTTGCTTATATAAAGATAATAAGGCCTTCTTAGCATATTTTTGCCCATGTTAAGGTCATATGAGGGGTTTTAAATTCTAAAGCTAATATTTTGAAAAGGGTGCTACAGGAAGTTCCTGTAGCGCACCTAATTTTTAGCAAGAAATTACCATAAATTGAGGAATTTTCTCGTTTTAGTCATTATGTTTGGGAACAAATATCGGGCACCTGGAAGGTTATTTTTGAAAATTGAAAGATATTTTCTCAATAATGAACTCATCTACAAAAACCTATCTCCTTTTTTACACAGGTGTCATTGTTTGGGAGATTCAAATGAATCTTTACAACTCATTTTTCATATTCAGAAATTCAAGATTTTTTTTGTTTTAGTCATTATCTTTGGGAATAGATACCAGGCATCTGGAAGGTTATTTTTGAAAAGTGAAATATAATTTTCTCAATAATGGGCTCATATAAAAAAAATATCTCAGAGTTTACATAGGTGTCATGGTTTGGGATATTATAATGAATATTTACAACAAATTTTTCATATTTAGAAATTCAACAATTTCCCTGTTTTAGTTATTATATTTGGGAGCATATCATGGACATATGGAAGGTTATTTTTGAAAAGTGAAAGAGGTTTTTCTCAATAATTGACTCATATACAAAAACCTCTCTCTGAGTTTACACATGTTTCATGTTTTGGGAGAAACAGGTGGATCTCTAAGCATTGTTTTTCCAGAATTTTGACAGTTTATTTTGCCTAAAAATTGCCTAGCCACCTCATTATTTTGAATTTGGGATGGAGTTTTTTGGATCCATTTTTCTTGGACCTTGAAAATAATGTAATTTATTTATAAAAGAGAGGAATTAAAAGAGTGGGAGGGGGGTTGGATCCTTGTTTTGGCTTAAAGGTTCTTATTATAAGACTATTTTGATCCATCCTAACTATGTAAAGCTTTCAGTTGTTAATAAAGTCAAAAGTTGGTGTGTATGTCTCATATTTGTTTATCACTTCTATTTCCTCATCGTGAACATATAATTACTATTATATGCTCATATGACTGTATGCATGTGCTAAAAAGGTTTCTCTATTTTCCATAGTGCAATCTTTGTCACATGTGTGTTTGAGTCTTTTAAATCTTGTTCAGAAAGGATTTTTGAGTGTAGGTTTATTCTTCTACTGGTCAAGTATATTAAAGAACAAATTTTCTTTGATGATTTTCAGTTTTGTTCCATTCAATTCTCTCTAATCATATCAAATTAATTTTTTACTCCAACTGAGGTTTTATTTACCTGATCTACTGCACATAGGGAAGAGGTTTTAATAGCTCATTCACCAAATTACATTGAGATCAAGAATGTGATCCTCCCTCCTCTCTAAAACTATTTTCTTTAAACATTTTGAAACAAGGTGTGCTAGGATTAACTCAAATAGCAGTCTTGAGTTGATTTCTAACGCTAATAGTGGTGACAAAAAATTATACAAGGGATGGATCTCTAGAATATTGACTAAAGGTGAGAGGAATTCCTTCAAAAGGGATTCAATAGTATGGAAAACATTATTAAATCCTTCCCAATGGTAGGAAAATGGCTTGCCAAGAAATTAGGAAAGGGTATCGGGGTTAATATTGATGAAGATATTTGTATAAGGTGTTCTTGAAACTATAGAATTTTAGGCCATTTGATAGAATCCCTCTACAATCAAGTTGTTTTTAGTATATAAAAAGAAAAATCCCAAAGTATAGTTTCTTAGTGGGGGATGTTACACATCATATTCTTTGTAGTATAACCTACATTTTTTCATGAGATGTGACCACTCTAATGATCTCAAAGTGTGATGATCTCTTTTTATGTGGACATGGATGATTGATGTACAAGTGTTAGTTCGTTGGTTGCCTAGATCCCCTTAGGTTGACGATGATGTCATGTCCTTTTAGTCCCCATTCTTAGGGTGCTTGGTTTTGTTGCTCCGTCCAACTAACTCTTAGAGGTGGTAACTCCCTCAAGGTCAGGAATTTATATCTAGGGTAGGCATGTGGGAATTCTGAGGTGGATCTACTAGGATATATGATTTACGGGGCCCTCACTATTCACTTATTCTTTTTCTATGTAAAATGTGATTGTGCTTTGTAAGGGTTGTCCAACCCATGGTTTAGCACACCTATTTCACCTCACATGGACCCTCTCTTTATTATGTATGTACCACACTTTGGTCATGGGTCCTTGGAGATGATTCCACACATGATCATCCAATTTCAAATTTCTTGAGGCAATCTCACATCTTTCGAGGCATATCACCTTTCTTGAGGCATTGGTACACTTTCTGAGGAATGGACATGCTATTTACGTCCATGTGGACACCCTCTACACTTTCCATGTGAAATATTCTAGGACATTCCCCTCTTTTGACACTCTTTTGAGTGGTTTTTCTCACTAAAGAAGGATAACCCTCACTTGGGGCACTTTATGATAGTCGTGGGGTTATTTTGAGCACACTTAGATGATGTGGAAGTCACTTAAGTGACTTTACACAATGCGGATATGACATGGCACTCACCCATAATGATGTGGATGGACGTTTGATCACCTTTTGATGATTTGATGGAAAAATGGAGGAGTTGTCCAGTTTAGAGGGGTTATTTTGACTTTTGGAAGAGGGTGTTCCCTCCTTTAGAGGTGAGCATCGAAGCTAGGATGGCTAAGGATGATTCATTGTCATATTTCAAGGCCTCCCAAATGCATTTTAGATGGAATGTTTCACCCTAAGGGAAAGTCGTCCCTCTTGGAAGGTTGGTGTCGCCTCTTTATGAGAGTTTCACGCATGTAAAGTATCATTTCAATGTATTTTTACTTAGTCTCCAAGTTATGTGGATGACAAGTCACTTTTACTTTATTTTCTTAACCTATATTTAGGGAATAAACAATGGGAAGGAGTTTTGAGCCTCATCTATAAATATAGGCCATCGTCTTATTCCAAATTGTTGTGAATTTTTGGAGATCATTTGAAGCCATTAATGGGAGATATTTTACTTGGTGTTTCCTAGTGTCAGTTCTTGGAGCTCTTTTTTTCTTGGTTATTCTTCTTACTTAAAGACTATTATGAATGTTCAACTTTCTACTAAATCTAGCAAGATCGATCCATTGTAGAGTTGCACAACTACTTGGAAGAAGAACGTCTAGGGTTTGTATCTCGTCCATCTTCCTAAAATGATTTTGTAAGTCTTTATCTCTTGTCTTGATTAGTTTTATACTCCTTATAAAGGGTTTTAAGTATTCTTCTAAGTATTTTGTTGATATTGTTGGTGAAGGCTATTCCCTTGAGGAAAGCCTTCTTGTAGGGCCTTGGTTTTCATGATTTGTCCTGATTAGACAAGGGAATACTAGCCTTGAGGCAATAGTCTCCCACCCTAATCCATAAACATTGAATAACCAATTCTTAGAGGTGCATACTTCTTGACCCCATAAGTCCTAAGTGGAGACAAGGAACTAAGCTTAAACTCCCAACAACCAACCAAAAACGCTAAAAGCTCAAATTATTTTTCTTTTATGTCATGTAAAATACAAAAACAAAAAAAAATACAAAAAAGATATACCATCAAAAAATGTGTATTCATTGTCTAGTGCATAGTTAACGGTTTATTTTCGTTTTCTAAACAATTTTGTCGAAGGGTTTATGGTCAATTGGTGATATTTAAACTTAATAGGGAAAATTAGCCCCACACATTTGTGCTTAAATGTTTTATCTAACATTGTTTGGCCGATTTAAGAGGTTTATCAATTCTGAAAAATAAATTGCAACAAAGAGAATTGGAATTTGTCAAACCCTAATTCCAGGGTTTAACCCTAAAAGATGGATTCTAGCCCTACCTTAGCTTATATTTCACTTTTAGATTGTTTATAAAGGATAGATAACACTTTATAATGGTGAAATTTATCTCCTAATTTATTCATAGTTGTTGTTTTACATTTTGGATATTTTTGGTGAAACTCTAGGGGTATTCACCACCTCTCTTTGCAATTTTGAGCCAATTGCATGGTTAGTATTCATTTTTACTTGCAATCATTCATTGATGGGCTGTTTTTACATGGTTTATTCATTTCCTTAACCAAAGTACCAAAGGTTTATCATTGAAAGTTCTTTTAAGCACTCTTGGGGTGCTTTTCCTCACCCAAAATCTGTGTTTTCTGCATTATTTATCATATATCAGATTTTGGAATTTGTGGAAAACAACAATTTGGTCCAATTTAAAACATATAATCAAGAGGTAAATCAGGTATATCATTGTCTCTTGGTTCATGTGATTAGATCTCACTCTTGTGCGGTAAAATTTCTTGTTTCTTCATCCAAAGAGTGACATCATAGTGTTTATTTATATTTATGTTGTAGCATATTTATTTAATATCTCAGCACTTAATTGATTATCTCCTAACCCTCTTTGTATTTTGGTAGTTATTTCCCTAGTTCTTATTTGAATGTTCTTGAGGCATTTTGCTACTTCATTCACACTCATCTATCTAACTATATATAAAGGTGTGTGTTTTGGAAGTGACTTGTATCATAAGCTACCCCAAGGTATTATATAGGTTTATTTCCATGGATTGGGATACTCTCAGTGGCTTCATTGATTTGTCCTAATGTGAAGGGAAAATGATGCTAAGGTGATAGTGGTGCATTTCCAGTATTGTGTTAATCCCTACTAGCACCTCTACAAAGGTTGTTAGTTTGGGTGATAACAAGGGAAAGAGTGGAAGGAAGAAAATGATTTAAATCTTCAAAATATAATTGCAAAGGAATGGATGCGACACATTCTTCAACATAGTGCCCTTCAACTCATTGATCTAGAAGATTAACTAAAGTGGTAAAAGAATAAAGGTTCATGGGTTTATGAAACAAAGATTGGTTATGTAACAAAAATGGAAGAGAAGGAGGCAAGGGAGAAAAGGTGGTGGTTGAAAAAAACCTGGAAACTTAATAGTCCTCTCAAGACAAGGATTTTTTAGTGGCTTTCATTGTCAAATAAAATTTTAACATGGGATAATGGACAAAAGAGAAACTATCATGGGAAGAGAATACATATTATATGTAAATACATTGAGGAAACTATTAATCATTTGTTTCTGCATTGTTGATATGCTAAGGAGGCTTGGGTTAAAGCTCTAATGTTAGCCAATGTTAATAATAAGTGGGATAATGAATTGGTGTTGGGTTGCATTGAAAATTGGTATAGGGACAAATCTTTAAAAGCACATAAATCCCTTCCCTATTTTTTTTGTGGGGTATTTGGATCACAAGAAAAAATATGATTTTCCAAGGAAGGACATCCCCCCTCCACAAGTGTACCATTATATAAAATATGCCTATGGATGGTCTTGGAAACCTAGAAAATCATATTTTTTCATATTTTAAAAGAACCAATGATTGATAAAGCCAAATCTTGGGGTTTGTTTGATGGAGATTTCCAAGGAACCCTAGGTATTTGTGGTGTTTACCTAGACTCACTTTTTAAATGAAAACCATCATGTTTCATTCAAGTATGTAGTTGGACTAGGGACAAATAATAAATATAAATTATTTTCCTTACATCTACTTCTGAAATTTGTAGTTAAGCATGTGATTAAAAGGCTCCAAGTGATGGGGGATTCAAAATTTCTCATTCATTGGGCTAATGGAAAATGCAACATTGTAAGTCTAGTATTAAGTCCAATTATGCAGAGGGTTTAAGGGATAAAAAGATAGTTTCTTGAAATCTGTTTAACTCACATTTATATATAATTCAATACTCATGTCAATAGATTATCTAAAGAAACTTTAACATTGTAGGAAGGGACTTTATCTAAATAGGAGTTCAAGGATGAAGATCTCCTTGTGACAAATTTGATCTCTTTTTACTGACATGCTTGAAGGATGCAATGTGATTGTTATCTAGTTGTCAATTGATCTACCACGGCTCAAATTTATTTTGTTTTTATTTTCTGGATGATAGAAAGAACTATCCTAGTAGTAGGTTAATGACATGTAATTTTCATAAGTTCTTTTACGCACATGGAGAAGGTTCTAGAGCCTTGGGATGGTTGTTATATTGTATACTAGATTTGAACTGATGGATTTTTCATAATTTTTTGCTTCTTTTAGATTGAAGATAACTGAGAGCTACGACTCTAGAGATGTTGTATAGATAGGATGATGTATATTCTGATTTTAACTCCAAAATATTGAATATAATGCTTCTCTCTCTCTCTCTCTCTCTCTCTCTCTCTCTCTCACACACACACACACACACACACACACACACACACACACATGTATGTATGTAGGTATTTATGTATGTCTTGGAGAAAAAATATATGCATGCATGAATGCAAGTGGCATGTAAATTTATTGTCACCAATGTTGTGCATTTTTCTAGTTTCATGCCAACAATTGTCTAGTTTGAATCCCCTTAGGTGAAAAAAACTAGTCTATGCCAATAGGTTTACTAAGGATACCATCCACAAATGTGTGGAAGCATCCCTTTGTTTTCCCCACTTTTCCTTGGAATATGTGTGAGAAAAAAAGAGATTAAATAAATATAGAAAAAAAATGCACATGCATCAATATAATTTGTATAAATTGTATTGATAAAAAAAATTTGACCAAAATAATAATTGGTCACATATGCAATATACTCATCATTTTTTTTGTAATTTTCAAAAATTTATTGTAAATAAAAATTATTAAATAATAAAAAATATAAAATATAAATGAAAAATTCTACTACAATTTATTTTTACTACATATCGAAATTCTCAAAATATATATAAAAAAATTTAGTGTGTTATATTTTAATTTCCTACTAAGATTAATAAAATGTGAATCTACTCATGGTTTGACCACCATGCTAAAAAAACACATTATTATTACCATAGAGAAATATGCAAACAAGTCATAAGCATAAACTTTCAATATGACATTACCATAGTAGAATTATTTGTGCTATTTTTACTGGATGTAATGTAATCCAATTTAAATTATTGTCAAAGAGTTTTAAATGATAAAGTGTGATAAAGTGTGGATGTTGGCATCTAAGGTTTTGAACAATTTATGCATGCACCGCAAATAAATATTGTGTGCGCCCATGAAGATACACTGTGCGATATTAGGAAGGATCAATGTCAACTCTATCCAAAAGAATATCATGCGCGCCAACTCAATTTTGTATTGCACGTAAGGAATCAAGAAGAAGACCGCATGTAAACCAAATCTTAGCTTACCATCGAGAATCATTTGTAAATGATTTTTATAAAAACTTGAATGATCATGGAAAAGGATATGGATGAGTTGGAAAGTTAGTTAGGATTTGCACTCTTCAAGAAATATATGGGGGATGCATGAAAACATGTAAAGAGTGTGGGTCTTTTTTTCACTCGAGAGAGTGGAGTAGAGTAGTGGAACAAAGAGAGAGTTCACTATTGTAACAAAGAGTCAATTGGAATAGAAATAGAGAGTTCCACGTCCATTTTTGTCTAAGTGAACTGCATGATTCTGTAATAGAGAAGAGAATTGTGTATGAATGAAATAAAGAGTATAGATTGCATGGTGTATATCTCTGTTATGAATTTTGTATGAGCCTAGAGCACATGTCGCAGATCCCTGTTATGACTTTTTGTATCTAAATGCATTTGAATCTAATGAGTAAAATGTGAAGTCATTTCTCTCTACAATTTTGTGTGTTACGGTATTACTGTATGTTTGTGTGCTTTTTCTTATATGGTATTTTGTGGCTTATATATGAATAAATGAATGAATGTTATTTTGTGGCTTAACTATTTCGTATCATAGTGTTAGAACCATTTGACAAGTGGTCTATTGAATTTGTGGGACCAATTAGACCCCCACTGCACTGGACAGGTGCATGCTGCATTATTACCTCCACAAAATATTTAACACTCTAGTCGAAAGTTGTGCCAATAAAAGAACACACTATAGATATGACTATATGCTTCATATTTGAGAATGTCATAAAAAGGTTTGGATTCCCAAAAAATTTAATGAGCGCTCAGGGCGCTCACTTCTTGAATGACACTATCCATGCACTCACTCAAGAATTTATGGTTCATCACCAAAAAAGCACCATGTATCACCCACAAGATAATGGTATAGTTGCAACATTCAATAATATACTAGAGCATGCCTTAACCAAAGTTTGTAATGTGCAATGCGATTATTGGGATCAACGTATTCTAGTAGTACTATGGGCATATATAATGACATGTAAGCATTTTACTAAGAAGAAACCCTTTAGATTGGTTTATGGAAAGAGGCAGTCATGCTCGATGGATTCAGCACCTTGGGTCGAGCCCTAACAGGTGTCGAGGTGATTTAACCAAGTCCTAGAGAAGGGATTTGAACTGTATGGTGCTCAGCGTTATGGACTAGATGTTGAAAGACATCTATCCTTCACTAGTCTAGACTAAGATTGATGAGAAAGAGGTCAAGATCCTAAAATATGAAGGCTACATTCACCACTAACCTTTGAGGATACTCGACTCATGCCAATACCTATGTCAAATTACAACAACAGTCCAGATCAATGATTTTCACTTACTCAAGCACTACATGGATCTCCCACTTAGTCCAATTTAGTATTCTACCAATTCAATCTAGAAGCCTACCAATGTAGCAGTGTCATTGGCTCACAGATGAGCCAAATAATAGTGTTAGGGACATGTTGGAACCTAAGGTTTTAAATAAATTATGCACGCACCAGAAATCAATATTGGATGTGTGCCCATGAATATATCTTATGTAGTTCTAGGAAGGATCAACGTCAATTCCTGCCAAAAGAATATCTTGTGTGCCAAACCAATTTTGTACTGTGCACAAGGAATCAAGAAGAATATCACATGCAGACCAAATCTAAGCATATATTTGGGAATCTTTTGTAAATGATTTCTATAACAACCTGAATGATCATGGGAAAGGATATGGATGAGCTAGAAGTTAATTAGGATTTCCACGCTCCAGAAAAGACATGGGGGATGAATGCAGACACGTAAAAGGTGTGGGTCTTTTGTTCACGTAAGAGAGTGGAGTAGAGTATTGGAAGAAAGAGAGAGTTCATTGTTGTAACATAGAGTCGATTGGAATAGAAAGACAAAATTACATGTCCAGTTTTGTCTAAGTGTTGCATGAGTCTGTAATAGAGAAAATAACTATGTATGAATGAAGAAAAGAATCTAGACGATCGAGGTTGGATCTATATTGTTTGTCATCTATCTCGATCCTTTCAGAGTGTAAAAAATTAGAGGAATAAACTTGCATCATGGCCATTTTAGTGGTAGGTCCCAGTTTGGAAAATTGGTGTCAAGAACCTTTCGGGGCCATTTTGAGGCATCAAATGACATTTTTGTGGGGTAAAAATTTCTTATAATAGATTGGACCCTATGAAGTTATTCTACACATCAAGATGTTTCCAACAATACAAAAATCGCGTCAATCAGAGCTCATATGCAAAAGTTACGCCTCCCACAAATTGACCTACCATGTTGACCACCATGGTCTGAGAGGATGCCATGTCAACCCCTGTTACTCACGCATATGGGGCTAGCCACACATGTAATTTCAAAAATATTCTAGAAGTTCCAAAACCCTATCACATTTGAGGGTTGAGGAAGTCAAAAACCTACCCCTAGATGGCTATCGAGCTTTGTTAAATATTGGGCCACTAAGAGGAGAAGGGGTTTCATTCTTTTGCATTGTATCTTGTTCCATAGTTGAGAAAAAATTCTAAGAGTGGTAATGTGTGAGCATAACAAAGGAGGAGAGATCATGTAGTAGCCATATAGGCCACAAGTCAAAGGAAACTCCATGGAGAGTGACTCTTTCTTTTTACTTGCATCATTTCTATACCAGAGAAAAGAGAGCAAAGCATGCTCACCTTCTAACTAGGTTTTCTCTCATATTGGGTTTCCCAGGTCATATATTTTGTTTATTTGTGGATGGTGTGATTGTATTTTATTGTTTTCTATTTTCCGCATTTTATCTATTTCATGCATAAGAAAAAAATCAATAAATAAATGATTTGGAGATCTAAAGGGAAAATAACCTTAATAATAAAAATTTCCAGTGTTTTATTAGATCTACTACAATGAAATGTTCTAGTGGAATGTCCATGACAATTTACAGATCACTAGAGGGCATGTCACATATCTCTATTATGTTTTTTGCATGATTCTAGAGCGCATGGTGTAGATCTATGTTATGACTTTTCGTATCTGAATGCATTTGAAGCTAATGGATAAAATGTGAAGCCGTTTCTCTCAACAAATATCTGTGTTATGGTTTTACTGTATATCTGCGTACTTTTGGTTATATGGTATTTTGTGTCTTATCTATGAATGAATGAATGGATTTATCCCTAAGAGGTTTTCTTTTGTCTTTCGTCCCTTCGCATCTGACACAAGACTAATGGTCTATGTGATTCTCATGGCATCTCGGATGAGACCTTCTTCAGTCCTCGACTGGAGATTGAATAACCTTATGACCTCACTTTACAATATCGATGATTATATAAGTAAAATAACTAACACACACAAAACTTGGGGTGTCATTCATATATATATATATATATATATATATATATATATAAACTCTTGGCCACCCATAATTAAAATTTGATTATTAGAGTGGTATTTAGGAAGAAAATAATATGAATGTCTATGAACAAAAAAAAACCCTCCAAATATGAGAAAACATATGGATGGGAAGGTCTCCATGAAAAACTGAGAGACTCAAAAGTATTATGGTCCCATCTATTATGTGCATATTATTTTTTGAAATTATAATTCTATGAAAATATTGTATGTGACTTTGTAAATCCTTAAGTGTGGGAACCTAAAGTATCCTTATTTATCATGCCCAACTATTATACTTTCTTGGGTAATAATAACTTTTAATGTTGGCAAGGTAGTAGGAGAATCAGGGACCCCAAATGACATTAAGCATTAATATTTCTATGGGGCTTCAATGTAATGACAAAAAAAATTAAGCAAAGAGTCTAACATATTTGTAATTCTTAAAACTACTCTCCAAAATCACATTAATAGTATCAATTAGATAAGCGAGGTGTTTATAGCTTAGTTTGATATAAATATTATTACATATATATGTATGATAACATTTAAAAAAATTAAATCAATGTAAATCTATTTTAAACTTAGATTTATCAAGCATCAAAAGAAATAAAATTTCTTAATATGTAAATTTTTGTATCATTTAATTTAATGTAATATATTAAAAAAAAATTTATATTAAATAATAATAAAATATTTTAAATAATTTAATCATTTTCCATATATAATAACTCTAAATTTTAAATTAAAATTTATATTAATATATAAAATAATTATATAATATTATATAACATGATATCTTATTCTTTTTCAATTTTTTAATGGTTAGAAAGTTCTAAATTAAAAAAAAAGAAAAAGAATATGCAAAATCATGGAAATTATTATTATGGATAAATGCCATTGATTTCCTCTTCGATTTCCTCTTCTATAATTGCGTTGTGTTGAAATTAAACATCATTCGACTTTTAATTTCCTCTTTTATAAAAAAATGTTATTGTGTCGAAATTAAACATCATATAGAAATGTTATTATGTTGAAATTAAGTATAATTTATTATGTAATTACGATAATTTATAATAGGTGAAGATGTATAATAAAAGTATTTATTGATGATAATGATGATGATGGTTAGCGTTCACTAAGATCAAAATTGGTTTATCGAACCTTAAGAAAAGAAAAAGATTACTTGGATTTCTTTAAAATGTTATTTCGATGCTTGAAAAGCATTAAGAGAAGCATTCCAAGATCACTAAAGTTTCGATGACTTAGAAAGTTAGGAAGGTTGGTATTATAACAAATATTTTGAAATTAAGATCTAATTTGGGTATAAGTAGAGTGTTCTAGGAGAAAGTGCTTTTCATCTTCAACCCTCTTAATATCACAATGATGACAGATTCTTTTTTTCCATGATATTTTGGAGATTTTCATTAATCTTAGATAAATTTGTAACTATTAATATTATCAGATGTGCTATAATTTTTCATATGTGCCTCCCTCGGTTGTCATACTCACTTTAAAAATTCTTATTTAACTTTTGACTTTGATTCACCGACAATGCTCTACCTGGGTTGAAAATATAAAATGACAACGAGAAAAATCAATGCAAGAGTAAAACATAAAGCGTGGATGTATACATATAATAAAATTTCCAATGTACACAAACATGTTTCATGCAGCGAAATGCTTCAATAAAATTATGGAATTAATGCAACAAATAAGCTAATCATATAAATATTTACTTCCATTACAACAACAATTATTCATTATCTCAATTCTGATAACACACTTCAAGAATGTTTGCCATTCTCTAACTTGTAATTAAGAATATAAATAGAATTAGCAAGAAAAGAAATTCCTCAT
This sequence comes from Picea sitchensis, assembly GCA_010110895.2. Lineage (NCBI taxonomy): Eukaryota > Viridiplantae > Streptophyta > Pinopsida > Pinales > Pinaceae > Picea > Picea sitchensis. The sequence continues at coordinate 247,262 of SNQJ01S0004041.1, read as the reverse complement.
GATGTATTGTAATCTTTAAAGGAATTTAAAGACAAAATGTAACCAGATTTGATCAAGCATAGACAAATGTATTCATATCCATCAATGGATTGTAGGAATTCACTGTAAACATAGTAATTCATGTACAATTTCTCATTGTATTTAGATTGATACTAATTATGATTCATAATAGAAATTAATAACATAATAAATAATGATGGGGACAATACTTATCTTTTCTAAGATTAGTCATCAAATGGTTGCAAATAAGCATTTTTTTACCTAATCATAGGAAATTTTCTGCAAATGCCACCTCCAAGGTGGGGTTGTGAGGCTAAAATTGTGAAATTATACTCATTGGTTCTAAGCTAGTGCTATGTCATTGGAAATTATCACTATATTTATGTTAGGCACAAAAATCCATCCTTAACCAACCATACTATCTTCTGAAAATGTTGCACAACACCAGGAAATAAATTCATTTCTTTGTAATGTAATCCCTCATGTAACTAGATTTATCTTTGATGAATCAGAGTAGGAAAAGAAAACTCTTATGCTAGTTACACTGAATTTGTTGTAGAAATACCACTTCAATAATAAACACAAGGTTATATATTCCAATTCTTTCCCAACCTCTTCACTCATTTGCATGAATTCACATCATCTACCAACTATAATCAATTATTGGTTTCTTGCTCAGACATTCACATGGTTAATCACAATTATGGTAGTTTCATGGATGGTTACAAAGCTTGGAGTAGCATGAAAAAGAAAGAATAATATGTAGTGAAGAAGATTGAAAGGTTAAAAGCAAAGACATTAACATGGTTAATCACAATTATGGTAGTTTCATGGATGGTTACAAAGCTTGGAGTAGCATGAATAAGAAAGAATAATCTGTAGCAAAGAAGATTGAAAGTTTAAAACCAAAGCTAATGTACTTCAGTTTGGAATGAGCCCATGTTCCTTCATACATATGATATTTAAATAAACTATTCTTATTGGGTCTTTGACTATCCTTGTAGCCATAACAAGAATAAGAACACTAGTGATAATTGTTTGGCATCTTTTTGTCAAATTAGAGTCGAAAGATTGCCATCAATTTGTAACTTGTGAATTAGAATTATGGGGATAGTGTTAGGGTTTGATTAGTGGGAGAGCCTTCAATTTTGAAGACAATGGAGTAAAACTATCAACTCATTAACTATTTTGAAGACTCATTATTCAAAGACTAGATCTTCATCACCTATCCTAATGTCATATCCCTAGTGAAGAAGTTGTCTATGTTGCAAAGGGTTGATATGGACGAGACAAGAAATGTGTTCATATTATCCTTAGGAAGTGAATCGGGTTCAATCCCCATGGATCTATTAAAATGTTATGTACCTAAGGTTGCTTCATGCATTATGGGTTAGGTGGTTGAAGGATTCTCGGGCATCGAACAAGTGATAGGGGCCAATGAGGATGTTAATATTCTTAGAGGTAGTAAGAGATTCAATGATAATATACAAGATACTCTATAGTTAGAGTTTAGCGGAGTAATCCCAGAGGTTTCCTTAAATGGTAAGGAGATTAAATAAGGTATTAGGGTTAACCAGGAGGTTCAAGAGGTGAGTCACAATGTTGGTTTCATTGAGGGTTACTTGGATATAGATATGCTTAGCAGTTTCAAGGTGATTCTATAGAAGGTCGAAGGGATCAAGAAAAGAAGGAATGTTTTGAAGCGTCATGAGGGGGGAGCATTCTTAGTTGTCACAGAAGATCTGAAGGTAGACCAAATTCTCCAACTAACATGTAGAACTATATTTTTTAAACCTTTATAGTATAGTAATGCACACACATATTCTTTATAAAACAAAAAGAAAACAATAACATTCACACATAGTACTCATAAATTGACCTTGGAAACCCTTAACGGGGAAAACCAACAAATGTTTAGATCCACACCTCTAACTCTCATTGTATTAACTTCACCATTATAATACAATATATAGGATCCCATGGAATCGAAAACCCCTAATCTTTTGATCCACATTAGATTCCTTGACCAGAATTACATTATAATGGGATGAAAAATCCATGGCCGAAAAACACCAAAAACAACCCAAAATCATTTTCTCAAGGGATACACCCCCAAACCCTCGAATAGGGGGGCAGGGGCTCGACCCTTTCTCCCATTCCAATGTACAATACATGAGCTAATCATACAAAGAATATAACACATACCCAACAAGAACCCTTATAAGTAAATTCTAGGGATGCTAAGTCTAGATGGAAACTTTAAATGGATGGATTCAGAGACATTGTATTCCAATGGTTGTTTATGGACCTATCTTTCATATTTTAAGTTGAGTTTAGATTGGCTTCATCTTTTGGTTGGAAGAGGATGCTCTAAGAATCCTAGGGGATAACTAGTTCAAGGACAACTCTTTCTCAGCATTGAAGTTGTAGCATCTATGTTTTGATCCTTGGGTGGAAGTGGCCTTGAGCACACCAATCTGGGTAGAGCTCTCAGGGTTACCCTTAGAAATTTTGAATAACTCCATTTTAAGGGATGTAGGTAATCTATTGGAAAATGTTGTGATGGTAAATTTTCATACAAATCTAGTGTTTTTAGATTGACGGCCTGAATTATAGTGGAAATAGACATTCGTAAGGGACTATTTGATTCTATGGAAGTCTCAGTTTGGGAGCACAAATTTACACAAATTCTTGATTATGTTAATGTTCCCTTTCGTTGCTTTCATTTCCATATTTATGGACATGTTTTTCAAGACTGTGAAAAACCATTTATCCAAAACATTTGGAGAAAGAAGGAACATACAAAATCTATGAAGAGAGAATATGTATCTAAGAAGAATAATGACTTTGTAGGGGATATTGGTGATCCATAAATGGTAGTATTATATATATTCCATTTTTCCAACACAAATCCTTGAACAATTTCTATAATTCCACAATTTTTGTAAGTATTTTTCTTGTATTGACTCATTGCGAGGCACAATATCATTCTATCTTTGGCCTCTTGTCATTAAATAGTATTGTTGTGAAGGTACTGCTATGAAGGATTTCAATCCATCACTAGCTCCACTCAATGAAACCAAGGATCTACATGTCTCATACAATGCTTTCCTATGCTCATTCTCAATTCCAATTCAAACCTCACTATAATCAAACTCCATTCATTAACATATGCATGAGTTGGACATTATTCAATGCATTCTTACAACTTAACAAGAATACATGGTTCATGTTTTAGTCTCAAGTCTTTGAAATTATTTTAAATAATAGGGAAACAACTATTTTTTTAACCCACCTATTTGAACATCATTATGAACCATGCTTATAACCTTCAAGCAAGCCATGCCCCTAATCCAAAGTATACAATGCTAGAGTGAATGTTGGAATCCAATGCATGATATAAAAATAATAATAAAAATGGTTTGAAAAATCAACAATTGGGTTGGTGGCATGAATTACCACTCCTCCACTTAAGAAAAAACAACAAACTCTAAATACTCACACACCAATAGAGGAATAGAGAACCCAAGAAACAAGAGGCCATTGATGCACAGGGCATACAAGTTGTACAACCCACATATTCCCCCCAAGAAGGTATAATTATCATGTACTTGTTGTAGAGAGGTCATCAAGTCTAAGTATGTCCTTTAGTATGTCTACAAGAAACATTTAATCCTCCAGAAAATAAGATATTGGCCTATGGAAACCATGACAAGACAACAAAACGTTTTTTTCCCTTATCCAATAGTCAATAAAAAATAAAAAATAAGCAAGAATTGGAAACTCTTTACAATAGTGAAACAACCATATTATCTAAGCCATTGATCTTGAATCTTAGAGATAAATGAGTGGTGTGCATTCTAGATTTGTTGGGATTCTTTAATGGTCAAGAGGAATTGGGACATGAAGAAAAAAAAACTCAGAGCAATTACATTAAATGAATATTCAGACCATTAAAATATCTCAAAAAACAATTTAAAGCAGAAAATATCATTTAATCAACTCATATACCAAAATAACATAGCACATCAAGCAATTCACACACCAAGAAAACAATTTTTACCCTAGAAAACCAAATGGGAAAACCAATATTCAATTGGATTCAACTAGGCTCTTTATTCTTGGAAATGTCTAGGTTATAGTACCCTCAAGCTCTCTAGTCCATTCTCACTCTTCACATGGAACTTGGGTAGCAATTCCTCTCACTCTCAGCCAAAGAACCCCTCTTCCTTTGAGGTGCAAGAGTAAATAGGAGAATAACTCAGTTGGGGTTGAAGTTGGAATTTTGGCATCCCCAACTCTTCAACTTCGGCCAAGTCTAGCATTCTTCTCCTCTTTTGTCATATTTTTCAATTACATTTGAGGAATGTTATCTCATGTTTTTTTTTTTTTTTTTAAATACACAATTTCTCTTTTTCCTTCTCACTTCTTCTTAATATGTTTTATTTTCATTCATTTATATTCCCCATGCTTACATTGAAAGTACTATATTAATGCAGGTGTGGACACCAATTAGGATGGCATGGGGCCCTTCATGTGATCAACCTTGTCTCCTACCTCATCCATAGCATTGAGCTTTTCATGCTCCAATCATTGTAGAACATGAAATGCTAGTCAATTGTCTTCATGTAGATCCAATTCTAATCGCACCCCCCCATTGGGAGGCCTTTGGTCCCCAAACATTTCCAATGATAGGTGAGGAAACTTGCTTCCAATTTGGTTCCTCTCATACCATTTTTCTTTCCTTGGAGTTTTCCTTTTCAGGCCAATTTGCAGATTTCTTACCATCCTCTACAAGTTATGCATTTCTTTTGTTGCATAATTGTGTCTTCCTTCAATTCTTCAATAACATGTGATGAAAAATATTTGAATTTGGGGAGAACATGATGGTTGTCTTCTCCATCCAACATGGAGGGATTGAACAACCTCAAATTATCCACATTCACCGTTGATCTAATCTACATATAAATAAGAAGTATTAATCTAAAGGAATTCTCATTCACCTACTCAATGATGTCAAAACTTTTGTATCTAAGTGGCTTGAGTTTCTTGGATGCTCCTCACAATTTCTCCTTGTGGAGATAAATCCAAAACTTATCTTCAACATGAAACTTATAATCTTATCTATGCTAGTCATGCCTAGCCTTATATTATTGTTGTATTCTCTCAAGCTACTTCTATAACTTCAAATGTATCTATCCGATCTTATCCACAAATGTGCTTTCCTTCTTCTCACCCCCTTCCAACCCTGCTTCATCCTTTTGTTGTCCATACACAATTTCAAATGGTGAAGGAGGAAATAGCTAAACCAAGTCTTAAAAGGTGATTTGTTGGTGGAAGAATGAAGTGCTCAATTGTATGAATGTTGGATGTACACCAACTACTCATCCCAAGTCCTTGGATTCTTTCTATTGTGCGCTATGAACAATTGTACCAATGTCTAGTTGACAACTTCCATTTTCCCATCAATTTGGCCAGGATGAAATGCAGTGGAATATTAGCTTGGCATGCATTCTCTCCTAAAGTGTTGTCCAAAATATACCCAATAACCTTCTATCTCAATATGATATGATGGAATTCAACAATTCAATGTGTACTAAAACATGACTAAAGAATAACTTAGCTACTTCTCATCCAAACATTGTCTCATGCATAGAGCACACACATCTTGTTGAATTAGTCTACCACAAAAAAAAGTATGCATGGCTTCTGCGAGACATAGGAAACCCTCCAACAAAGTCCATGGAGATGCTTTTCCAAGCCCTGCCTGGTACTAGCAGTGGCATATAGAGCCCAAGATTTCCACTGCTTGGCTTGCTAGTGTTACAAAGAAAACAACCTCTAAAAAATTTCACCACCTACTTAATGATGTCAAAACTTTTTTATCTAAGTGGCTTGATTTTCTTGGATGCTCCTCGCAATTTCTCCTTGTGGAGATAAATCCAAAACTTATCTCCAACATGAAACTTGTAATCTTATCTATGCTAGTCATGCCTAGCCTTATGTTATTGTTGTATTCTCTCAAGCTACTTCTATAACTTCAAATGTATCTTTCCTATCTTATCCACAAATGTGCTTTCCTTCTTCTCACCCCCTTCCAACCCTGCTTCATCCTTTTGTTGTCCATACACAATTTCAAATGGTGAAGGAGGAAATAGCTAAACCAAGTCTTAAAAGGTGATTTGTTGGTGGAAGAATGAAGTGCTCAATTGTATGAATGTTGGATGTACACCAACTACTCATCCCAAGTCCTTGGATTCTTTCTATTGTGCGCTATGAACAATTGTACCAATGTCTAGTTGACAACTTCCATTTTCCCATCAATTTGGCCAGGATGAAATGCAGTGGAATATTAGCTTGGCATGCATTCTCTCCTAAAGTGTTGTCCAAAATATACCCAATAACCTTCTATCTCAATATGATATGATGGAATTCAACAATTCAATGTGTACTAAAACATGACTAAAGAATAACTTAGCTACTTCTCATCCAAACATTGTCTCATGCATAGAGCACACACATCTTGTTGAATTAGTCTACCACAAAAAAAAGTATGCATGGCTTCTGCGAGACATAGGAAACCCTCCAACAAAGTCCATGGAGATGCTTTTCCAAGCCCTGCCTGGTACTAGCAGTGGCATATAGAGCCCAAGATTTCCACTGCTTGGCTTGCTAGTGTTACAAAGAAAACAACCTCTAAAAAATTTCACCACCTACTTAATGATGTCAAAACTTTTTTATCTAAGTGGCTTGATTTTCTTGGATGCTCCTCGCAATTTCTCCTTGTGGAGATAAATCCAAAACTTATCTCCAACATGAAACTTGTAATCTTATCTATGCTAGTCATGCCTAGCCTTATGTTATTGTTGTATTCTCTCAAGCTACTTCTATAACTTCAAATGTATCTTTCCTATCTTATCCACAAATGTGCTTTCCTTCTTCTCACCCCCTTCCAACCCTGCTTCATCCTTTTGTTGTCCATACACAATTTCAAATGGTGAAGGAGGAAATAGCTAAACCAAGTCTCAAAAGGTGATTTGTTGGTGGAAGAATGAAGTGGTCAATTGTATGAATGTTGGATGTACACCAACTACTCATCCCAAGTCCTTGGATGCTTTCTATTGTACCCTATGAACAATTGTACCAATGTCTAGTTGACAACTTCCATTTTCCCATCAATTTGGCCAGGATGAAATGCAGTGGAATATATTATCTTGGCATGCATTCTCTCCTAAAGTGTTGTCCAAAATATACCCAATAACCTTCTATCTCAATATGATATGATGGAATTCAACAATTCAAAGTGTACTGAAACATGACTAAAGAATAAATTAGCTACTTCTCATCCAAACATTGTCTTCACGCATAGAATGAGAACACACATCTTGTTGAATTAGTCTACCACAAAAAAACGTATGCATGGCCTCTGCGAGACATAGGAAACCCTCCAACAAAGTCCATGGAGATGCTTTCCCAAGCCCTGCCTAGTACTAGTAGTGGCATATAGAGCCCAAGATTTCCATTTCTTGGCTTGCCAGTGTTACAAAGAACACAACCTCTAAAAAAATTCACCACCTACTCAATGATATCAAAAATTTTGTATCTAATTGGCTTGAGTTTTTTGGATGCTCCTCACAATTTCTCCTTGTGGAGATAAATCCAAAACTTATCTCCAACATGAAACTTATAATATTATCTATGCTAGGCATGCCTAGCCTTATATTATTGTTGTATTCTCTCAAGCTACTTCTATAACTTCAAATTTATCTATCCGATCTTATCCACAAATGTGATTTCCTTCTTCTCACCCCCTTCCAACTATGCTTCATCATTTTGTTGTCCATACACAATTTCAAATGGTGAAGGAGGAAATAGCTAAACCAAGTCTCAAAAGGTGATTTTTTGGTGGAAGAATGAAGTGATCGATTGTATGAATGTTGGATGTACACCAACTACTCATCCAAAATATACCCAAGAACCTTTTATCTCAATATGATATGAAGGAATTCAACAATTCAAAGTGTAATGAAACATGACTGAAGATTAACTTAGCTACTTCTCATCCAAACATTGTCTTCATGCATAGAATGAGCAGACACATCTTGTTGAATTAGTCAACCACAAAAAAAAGTATGCATGGCCTCTGCGAGACATAGGAAACCCTCCAACAAAGTCCATGGAGATGCTTTCCCAAGACCTACCTAGTACTAGCAGTGGCATATACAGCCCAAGATTTCCATTGCTTGGCTTGCTAGTGTTACAAAAAACACAACCTCTAAAAAATTTCACCACCTACTCTTGCTTATTTCTCTAGTACACATACCTATACAAATTTTCCATTCTTTTTATTATGCCAAAATGTCCAGCAAACATGGAAGTGTGATATTCTCTCATCAACTCAAGCCTTCTACTCTATGGTATGCACTATTTTTCCATCTTTTACAACAACCAATCTTGGAGGTTATATTCATTCCCTTCTATGGAAATGACTGGTCTCTCCTTTAGCTTCTTGTATACTCTTCTAAAATCTTGATCTCCCCCATAGTGTTCACTCAAAAATTCATGAGTGAAGGGATAAAGTTGCATTATCACTCTAGACAGACAACCCCTCTTCCTTTGATGTGCAAGAGTAAATAGTAGAATAGCTCAACAGTGGTTGAAGTTAGAATCCTTCACAATAGTACTATATGAGGACCTATGGCTAGATATAGATTAATATTGTGTCTTGTAGATTAGTCTAAGAAAAATACCTACATGAATTTTTGGAATTGTAGAAATTATTCAAGGATCCATTTTGGAAAAATAGACTTTCTATAAACCTACCATTTAAATATTATATGGTGTCATTTAATGTAGTTTATCTAAATTGTTTTCTTCATGTTCTCATTCCTCTTAGCCATTAAAGAATATTGATAGCTCTTCAATGCACACCATTCATTTTTCTCTAAGATTCAATATGAATGGATCAGATAATATTGTAACGCCCCCTTCGTTACGAATAGGAAAAGCGAAGCACAAAAGGTAATTTTTTTTAGCATTAGAAAATTAGCGTCACACAATAATTCAAGAAGCACATAATCAAATGACATCATAATTAAAATAATTACAGATACTAATCATTGTAATCAAATAACATTGCAACCAGGGCACCAACAAAATTAGTAACGACACGTAATCAACAAGAATCATAAATGGTGACACAAGATCAACTCATCACGATCAACTGGAATCAACAATACCTTTAATCACTCAACTCATCACATAAAGATAACATAAGATAAATAAAGATGACATACTACCCGCCAAACCTACCCTGCAAGGTTAGGACCTCTAAGACACATAAGCAACGCTCAAACCCATGATTCATTTGATTGATTTTGACCATTTAATGTCTCAGAACTAGTGGTTGTTATGAGGAACAAGGAGGTGTCTACATCCCACTAACACAATCAAATCCAAAACCAACTAGCTAAATCAACAACATCAATGATAATCAATGGCGCATTATTGTTCTATTAACCAATCACAGATCACATAAATTCCAAGGCACAAGAGAATTTAATTTCTAAATCCATCATACAACGACATAAGTTAAGGCGCAATGTAATCAACTTTATTTTATTTTCAATGTGCAAAGGTAGACATCTACTTTACATCAAGGTGCGTAATTAATCAATCATTAAATTCAACAATAATCAACATTATTTTCAAGGTGCATGCGTGATCTAATTACTGGATTAAACATAAATCAACATCATTTAGTGTGCGCAATTAATCTATCACAAGGGAAATCATACATCAACATTGTGACAATGTGCATGAGTAATCTAAGGTGTAATAATTTATGCATCATCATTAGTCCATAGCACAAGCAATCTAAACACCTAATTCATCAACATGATTGAAGGCGTAAGGGGATTCATTCACTCAATCAATATTCATTAAAATTTTAGTGGTGCATGAGGTAACTACACACATGACCATCCATACATAGCTTTTATATCATGGCACAATAATTAACAAATTAAAATTTTATGGCGCAAAGTAAATAAATGCATAATCATCCAAGCATCTCGTTTATTCATGTCGCAGTAGCTATCAATTAATTCATAGTGCAAGGAAATAAAATCACATAATCAGTCGTACATCCTAAAAATTTCATGGCGCACAAATTCTATTATAAACATACCTAATCAATGATACATCATCATTTTTCAAATGGCGCGAGAGTAATCCACTTTGTTTTAAAAGAGCTAAGAGAAAAATTACATAATCAACCATGCTTCTCATTTATTCATGACGCACGAAAACTATCAAATTAAATCAAGGCACAAATGAAATTAAGAGATACATTATAATTAAGGATGAGTGTTTGGTTCAGCTGGAAAAATTTTGCATTACATTATATCAGAGATACATTGATGAATTCAAAACTGTTGACTTTAGGATTGAGATTATTCAAGGGAAAAAGTGAGGAGGTACTCACACCTAGGATCGTTCTCAAATCAAAGCGACCTTCTAGACTTAATTGATTTTATATGGAGGTCATAAAGGCACCGGTCTAGATTTAGAAAATTTGCATGACCAACAAGTTATGAAAGAATTGACATGAAACTTGGATTATGAGGGTTCGATCTTGGATAGAAAGACATGAAAAAAAGGAGGCTAATCCCCGGGAAACCACCATTCGAGGGAGCAGGAGGAATGCTGCACAGATTTAATAAAACATAGAGATCGAGAAGTAAATCGAAGAGGATACCCCTCTGGGTAAAATGCAAGTTAAGGTTTCATAATCTGCAAGGAAACCTTAACTCGTGTTTTACCCAAGAGACAGATCGCTGAGAAAAAAAATGCAGGGAAACAAAGGGAATAAAGGGACAACACGAGCAAACTCACTCCTAGTTGTCCTTTATTCCTTTTATTTCCCATTTATGACTGATGCCTTTCTAAAACGGAGTTGATTTAAAATAGGAATGTTCTCTAGTTAGACTAGACTCAATATACCTTTCTATGCTTACACATTCTTGTATGATTTATTCCTTTCTTATTTTAATTTCTAATTTGGTATTTACTTGCACAATGTGTATTAAATCACTCTTTAGATTTGTTTTACTTTTTTTTATTGATTTCTTAAATTGATTTACTTCACCCCTCATTATTTAATTTATGAAATTAATTTTTAGTCTTCTCACTAATATTAGACTTAGGCTTAGTTACATTTGTATTCACAAGCTTAGACCCTTAGGGGTTATGCTTAATAAATTCATTCTTTAGTTAATTAATTAATTAATTAATTAATTCGGCAGGTGCTCAATATTTTACAAGGTTTAATATTCTCTCAAGTTTTCTAGGCCACCTAGATTCATTGACTCAATTTTTATTTATTTAAATAAAGCGACATGCCTTTTTAGACACACTATGTTCTCCAAGGGTGCCACTCACTTATTATTCAAATTTTTAATTTCACGATGTGCCCTTCAAGGCACGCTCCGTGCTCCAAGGGTGCCACTCACCTTTGAATGGTTTTGGTAGTTTTCCAACCCCCGGAGTCAGCACTCCATTCAGGCGACCTTGTGAGAGACTAAGGGCCTCTAAGGAATAAGGACCCTGCCTTATTGTGCACCACTTAGAATCTTCATTAGGGACTATCTCAGTTTTACCTCATGACATCGTGGATCTCTCAAACTAGGTAATCGTTAACCTACAATTCAAGCCATGACAAGAGTGCTAGTAGGTTGTGACAGGGTTGTTTCCACACCTCTCCCTCAACATCTAGTTGATGTGCATGACCCCTTTACTCCTTATGTGAGTCTGATTAGCAAGCAATTGTCAAACTACATCCATCAACGAAACATTGTCAATGACCCATAAATAACATCATAATATACCCGATCATATGTCACATATGAATAAATAAAATACCCAAACCAATACATCCACTCCCTGACTCAATCAAGAGTCCAAGGAGGTCCATTGATGCCCTCGACATCCTCAATTTGTCAAGTGTCCTGCACACTCAGGGGAAAATCGTCAATAGCATCTATCAATATATAGATATCAAATAACATAACATCATAATCCATCAACATCATCATAAGAATCCATAAGAGAACAGACAACCATATACTAAAACTAGATCACTTGCATGCAAGTGTCCTCAAAGAATAAGTCAATAACATGTTCTCGCAAGAGAGAGATGTTACATACACCCCCTCTTGTTTTAAACTTCGTCCCAAAGTTTCACAGTATAAAAATGCAGTAAATAAAGCATCTGACAAGATCTAAATGTCTAACTATCAAACAAATATGGAAACTGTTGGTGCATATCATAGGCATCCTCCCAGGTAGACGAGTGTGGGATATAATTGTCCCACTGGACCCTGACCTGATCAATTGTTCGATGTCGTAGATGTCGAATGTGATGGTACAAAATGTGAATTGGCTCTATCGTGAGTCCACCCTCATCTAACACCTGCAAGGAACTCATGTCAATCACATGTGTAGGATCACTAACATAATGTCTCAAAATAGATACATGAAAAACATTGTGCATATGCCTCAAAGAATCAGGTAAGGCTAGTTGATAGGCCATGGGCCCTTTCTTTTCCACAACTTCGAAAGGTCCCACAAACCTAGGAGAGAGTTTAGCACCCTTTCCAAACTTGATCGAACTCTTGTGCAGTTTCACCCGCAAGAAGACTCTATCACCAACTTCATAACTACGGTCAACGTGATGCACATAGACATAACTCTTCTATCGATATTTCTCTTCTTTAATCCTTTGTCTTATCGTTTTCATTTGTTCTTCCTTTTCTTGGATTGCTTCTAGTCCTACTAGGACACTATCCTCAAGTCGATCCTAGCTTAAAGGCATTCGACAAAGTCGCCCGTAAAGAAACTCAAATGGTGCCATCTTAATGGTGCTTTGATAGTTGTTGTTGTACGCAAAATCTAATAGTGAAAAGAAATTTTCTCATCACTTATGTAGGTCCATCACGTACATATGCAACATATCTTCCAAGATTTGGTTCATTCTTTATGTCTTCCCACCTGTCTCTGGGTGATATGCGGTACTAAATTTAAGTTGGGTTCCCAAGGCCTCTTGGAAACTAGTCCAAAATCGTCCTATAAACACCGATCCTCGATCAGATATGATCCTTTTAGGCACACCTTGCAATCTCACAATCTCATTGATAAAAAATCTAGCTATGTCTGGCGCCTGATACGTCATACGCATAGGGATAAAATGTGCACTCTTCATCAAAGTGTCAACTACAATGAAAATCAAGTCGTGCCTCCTTGTCGTCAGTGGCAACTCAATGCTAAATTCCATCGAAATGACTTCCCATTTAGATTCTGAAATAACATGTTGTTGTAGTAATCCTGCCAAATGTCTATGTTATGCCTTCACTTGCTGACATTCTGGGCATTTTGCCACATAGTTAACTATGTCCACCTTCATTCCTTTCCAGAAGAATAAGGGATTAAGGTCTTCCCTCATCTTCGTGACTCCTAGATGAGCCATGTACACTGCTCTGTGAGCTTCGTTTAAGATCAAATTTCTCAATTCGTCATTAGGAGGTACATAAATACGGTCATTATACCTCATCAATCCATCATTTTCCAATGTATATCCTTCAAATTTTGGTACCAAAATGGTGTCTTATCCAATATTTTCCTTAACCTCTTTATACCAGTCATCATCACACTATATAGTTAGAGTATTTTCTCGAAGATTCGTCTGAAGAGGTATCACCGAAAATATGCGTGGTCTCCGACTTAATGCATTTGCCACTCTGTTCACTTTTCCTTTTATGTAGGTAATCTCAAAATCGTACTCATTAAGAAGTTTTGACCAACGCCTTTGTTGCGCGTTCAAGTCACTTTGCATAAAAATGTGCTACAAACCACAATGGTCTATCTTTAGTTTGAATTTTCATCCAATCGGGTAGTGTCTCCACACTCTCAGGGAATACACAATGGATAATAACTCCAATTCATGTGTTGCGTAGTTCTCCTCATGCTTTCTTAATTTCCTTGAGATGTAAGTGATCACTTGACCGTTTTGCATCAAGACTCCGCCTAAGCCTTCTTTGGATGCGTCTGTGCATACCAAGAAGTCCTCGACCATGTCGGGGAATTTTAGTATCGACTTTGTCACCAAAATCTCCTTGAGCCTTTGAAATGCTTCTGTGCATTTCTTGATCCATTAAAACTTCTTGTTTTTCTTCTGCAATTCTGTGATCAGATTTTCTATCTTCGAAAAACCTTCGATGAACCATCAATAATACTCTGCTAAACCCATAAAGCTACGTACTTCTAGTACATTCATCAGTGCAGGCCATTCCATAATAGCCTCTACCTTCGTTGGATGCACAATGATGCCTTCGTTGGAGATAGCATGCCCCAAATAATGAATCCTCAATTGATAAAAAGAACATTTTGATAGTTTCCCATATAATTTATTTTCTCGTAAAAACTATAGCACCAAGCAAAAATGTTCTTCATTTTCTTCCGTCATTCGAGAATATATCAATATGTCATCAATGAATAATTGAACAAACTTGTCCAAGTATCCATGGAACACCCAATTCATCAAGCTCATGAATACCCCTGGGGCACTTGTCAGTCCAAAAGGTAAAATGGTAAACTTGTAATGCCTGAACCTCGTCTTGAATGTGGTCTTAGGAATGTGTTCCTCTTTGATCCGTACTTGGCGATATCCTAATCTCGAGTCGATCTTTGAAAACACATTCGCGCCCTTCATTTGGTCAAAAAAAAATGTCTATTCTTGGCAACAGATACTAGTTCTTGATCATTTTCTTGTTCAATTGATGGTAGTCAATACAAAGTCTCCACAACCCATCCTTATTCTGTATTAAAATAATAGGCACACCCCAAGGTGACACACTTGGACGTATCATTCCTAGGTCGAACAACTCCTTCAATTTCATTTTCAACTCCTATAACTCAAGGGTCAACATCCGATCAGGTGTTCTTGCTATCAGTTCAGTTCCAGGTTTTAAGTTGATGGTAAATTCCAGCTCTCTTTCGGGAGGAAAACCTGGTAACTCTTCTGGGAACACGTCCGCAAACTATTGTACTACCAGAAGGTTTTCTAATCCTTCCACCACGCCCTTGTCATTTGGCGCTAGCATTGCATATAGTTTTCATCCTTTGCACATGCTCTTCCGTAGTTGTAGGGAAGAAATCAACCCTAAGGAAACTCCCTGGTTTCTTCCTACAATCACTCGTCTTTGTCCCTCATCATCAATCAAACTCAATTGTTTCGTCTTATAGGTGAGTATCGCATCATGTGATTCCAACCAATCCATACTGATCATGATGTCATAAGATCCTAATATCATGACTTACAGGTTGGCCTTCATTACAAAATCTCCCAGGTTGAGGCCATAGTCCGTAACACTACCTCCAACCTTCTGCTTGGCACTCGAAGCCATTTCCACACACTTAAACTCGTACTGTTCAACTGCGTTGACCTTAATTTTGTTTATCACTGCACCATAAATAAATCTCTCTTTAGCACCAGGATATATCAAAATACTAAAGGTCTGGTCAGCGATGGTACCTGACATCTCGAGAATAGTAGACTAGTGCTCAGCCTGACAGTTATTCACCACTGCATGAATCCAATGGGCCTTGCCCAAATATCCTATTGTAGTGTGCCCAACTACTCTGGCCCTCTCAACCGGACAGTCACTCTAGTAATGTGGCTCTCCACATGTCCAACATCTGGTCTTCTGTCCAGTACTCCTGGTCCCTAAAGTAGAAGTTGCAGACCCACTAGCCTAAAACCCTGGTCTGTTCTATTGAACATGCCTAAATAGTTGTTGCTGCGAACGACACTGCTAGTGGTGTTGTGGTCCTCTGTAGGGAGTCTGTTATTGAGGTACTGATCACCATGGTGTCATGAACGTGGATCCTCTCGAAGTACCTCGATACCCCGATGAATGTATAGTTGGTGTCTAATGCTGCTGCACACCATATGTTGCCTGTCCCGTCGGTTTCGTAGGAGTCCTGCTCTGACCCCCGCCAATCATCTCTTCCTCAGCTATGAGGGCCTTCTAGACTACATCATGCAACGTCTGAGGCATTAGGATCATGATTTTCACACGAATGTTGATGTTAAGGCCAAACAAAAACTTGTTGACCTTGAGATTCTCAGTGTTCAGATGTGGAGCATACCTAAGTAGCTCCATGAATCGGGCCTCATACTCGGGCACCATACGACTGCCCTGTTGCAAGGTGTTGAACTCATTGAGCTGGTGCTCAATGAATTCCTCTAACAAATACCTCTCCTGAAACCGCTCCTTGAATAGTTCCCATGACATGTCTTTGACAGCCATGTTCAGTTGTGGCAGGAGCATCTTCCACCATAGAAGAGTGCTCCCCTTCAACTGAAAGACCTCCATGCATAATTTCATGTTGGAGGTGTAGTCTTGAAGTGCAAAGCACATTTCCATGTTCTCCAACCATGTCGCGGTAGCTGCACGGTCCGTGGGACCCAAGAACTCAGGAAAATTAGCCTTCTCTATTTCTCTGTGAACGTTACCAGTACCTGTTGGGGTGCATTGTGGACCCTCAGGAGCTATAGGCAGCCTGGCCTCATCTCTATCTAGACAGTTGATCAAGGCCTCTGACATCCTTTGGAAGGACCTCATCAACTCAATCACATTCCCCACAACAATCTGTTCCTGTCCAATGACTTGTTCTTCTCCTTCGGGGTTATACCCCTCTGGCATGGATGCTACTAGAGGCATCACACCTCCTCCCTAGCACCACGTCGTCTTCCTCCATGACGTCCTCTAACCGTGATTACCTGTAGGGACATATTTCAATTTAGTTAGCGATGAATTATTAATCAAGTGTTTAATACAATGGAAGGCGTAATGATCCCGAGTCGTGGGGTTGAACCTACTCTGATACCATATGTAATGCCCCCTCCGTTACGACTAGGAAAAGAGAAGCACAAAAGGTAATTTTTTTTTTTTTAGCATTAGGAAATTAGCATCACCCAATAATTCAAGCCGCGCATAATCAAATGACATCATAATTAAAAGAATTAAAATGACTCATCGTCATAATCAAATAACATTGCAACCAACGCACCAATGTAATTAGTAATGACACATAATCAACAAGCATCATAAATGCCGACGCAAGATCAACTCATCACGATCAACTGGAATCAACAATACCTTTAATCGCTCAACTCATCACATAAAGATAACATAAGATAACGTAAATATGACATAAAGATACTACCTGCCAAACCTACCCAACGCTCAAGCCCAGGATTCATCTAATTTATTTTGACCATTTAAGGTCTAAGGGTTGGCGACTGTTCTGAAGAATAAGGAGGTGTCTACATCCCACTAACACAATCAAGTTCAAAACCAACTAGCTAAATCAACAACATCAACGATAATCAATGGTGCATTAGTGTTCTATTGACCAATCACACATCACATAAATTCCAAGGCGCAAGAGAATTTAATTTCTAAATCCATCATACAATGACATAAGTTAAGGCGCAATGTAATCAACTTGATTTTATTTTCAATGCACAAAGGCGGAAATCTACTTTACTTCAAGGCGTGCGGTTAATCAATCATTAAATTCAACAATAATCAACATTATTTTCAAGGTGCGGACATGATCTAATTACCGAATTAAACATAAATCAACATAATTCAGTGCGCGCAATTAATATTTCACAAGGGAAATAATACATCAACATTGTGACAATGTGCACGAGTAATCTAAGGCGTAATAATTTATGCATCATCATTAGTCCATAGAGCAAGAAATCTAAACACCTAGTTCATCAACATGATCCAAGGCGTAAGGTAATACATTCACTCAATCAATATTCATTAACATTTAGTGGCGCATGAGGTAACTACACATGTGACCATCCATACATAGCTTTTATATCATGGCGCAATAATTAACAAATTAAAATTTTATGGCGCAAAGTAAATAAACGCATAATCATCCAAGTATCTTGTTTATTCATGTCATAGTAGCTATCAATTAATTCATAGTGCAAGGAAAGCAAATCACATAATTAGTCTTATGTCCTAAAAATTTCATGGCGCACAAATTCAATTATAAACATACCTAATCAATCATACATCAACATTTTTCAAATGGAGCGAGAGTAATCCATTTGTTTTAAAAGCGCTAAGAGAACAATTACATAATCAACCATGCTTCTCATTTATTCATGATGAAAGACAACTATCAAATTAAATCAAGGCGCAAATGAAATTAAGAGCTACGTTATAATTAAGGATGAGTGTTTGGTTCAGCTGGAAAATTTTTGGATTACATTATATCAAAGATACATTGATGAATTTAAAACTGTTGACTTTAGGATTGTGATTATTCAAGGGAAAAAGTGAGGAGGAACTCACACCTAGGATCCTTCTCAAATTGAATCGGGCTTCTAGACTTAATTGACTTTATATGGAGTTCATAAAGGCATCGGTCTAGATTTAGAAAATTTGCATGACCAACAAGTTATGGAATAACTGACAAAAAACTTGTATTATGAGGGTTCAGTCTTGGATAGAAATACATGAAAAAAAGGGAGGCCAATCTTCGGGAAACCGCCATTCCAGGGAGCAGGAGAAACGTTGCCCAGATTTAATAAAATGCAGATATCGAGAAGTAAATCACAGAGGCTTCCCCTTTGGTTAAAACATGAGTTAAAGTTTCATAATATACTGGGCAAGTAGTTCAAAATAGGGGCATGTTAGGGTCCTAACCCACACATAGGTAGAGCAATATATTCAAATGTAATAAAGGTCAATATTAATAAGGCCTATTAATAAAATAGAATAAGGCGGATGTAAGAAGACCTAATAGAAGCTTCCGCTTCTAAAAGGATCTTTCTCTAGATGCTTCTCTTGATAGACATATTTAGTATAAATAAGGATCGAGGGTATGAAAACCCTAGCTTGGAGATTATTGTAACAGAGCGCTACTCGACTGGAGGTTTCCCCCTCGAAGAGGCCCGTGAACATTGATTTCTGAATCAAAGTGCTATTTATGTTGTTGTTCTTATATCATTTATGTGTTATTGTGGAGATTATCCTAGTTATATTACTGTTATTCTGCCATTTCTAGCATTTTATTTATGTTCTGCGTACTTTTTATATATGGTATATTACAAGGCAATCCACCACTGATGAAGAAGGATAACGTAGGGAAACACAAAGAGATAGATCATTGAGAAAAAAAAATGAATTCGCAGACCAAAGATTAGATACAAATCAAAGGTCAAGCTCTGGCAAAATTCCATTGGAGAGGAGGAAAACGCATTCTAAAAATTCCTTTAAGCACATAGATAAATATCTGGCCCGCCTTCCATTGGGGAGAAGGAAACGCAAGTAAAATACTCAGAGGGTTATAATCTCCCCATCAACGCAGAGATAAATCCATCTTTGCTGGGAAGAGAAGGAAGCAAAACGAAGACTAGACAAGGAAGAAAATGCAAAGGCTTCTCCCTGGTAATGATGCAGTGGATTGACATTGCAAAACACAGAGGTTCTTCTTGGTAATGAAATCATTGAGGGAGAAGAAATTGCAAAGTTTCTTTTGTGAGAGCGTTGGGTAGTGGCACCCACAACATGGCTATGTTTCCTTAGTAAAAACGAAGAGGTTTCTGGGAAAAATCGACCAAGGAAAGTGAAATATCTGAACTGGGATAATTGTGTGGCTCAACTAGGTAACGATAGATTGTTCTTCTCCATTTACTTATTCATTGATATTCAATTTTTAACACAGATATTATTGCAGCATTACTAAACTTAGGCACACATGTATTGGTAAGAGTTTCCTAGCCATTCATTGGCACTTTACAGTATAACTTAAGGAAAAATTGAGTATAAAAGAGTCGTAAGTTCTGATACAAAGGTAGTGTACAATTTATTATTCCAATAGGTCGAATCAAATTTATTCATTTTACATAAACAATCAAATTATACAAGTTCAAAATCGAGGGAAATCTATCAACAATTCTAAATCAAAATAGTATAACAATTTATCAAATACCGTAACCAACAAAGATGGACCTTGTAGAGGTTATTCAGTGACTGGAGTCCCTTCCTTCCTCACGCTTGCTAATAGTCGAGACTTCAACGGTACCTCCCAGCCAACTCTAGGGGTACTCTTCTTCCCCCTTAGCCCCCCGAGCCGCAAAGGGTCCACACACAAACACAACCAGAATCCTCTAGCTTCCAACTTGCCTCACAAGGTAGAGCCACCACTCTCTCTCTCGAGCTGGGTATCCCAACTCTCACAAGTAAAACTAGTCAAAATTTATGCAGCATAACCTTACTCATAACCAATGTGTTTTTTTCCCTCCCCTTAGCCATTTGTTTTATATAATTTCCTTAGTGACAACTTTCCATTTGCACATTTAATACATTTTTTTTTTAAATTAATTAGGAATTATTCCCCCCATACACTTGTCACCTATTCCCTTAGTTGCACAAGTAAATCCACAATTTAATTTAATTAAATGTCAAATTCCCTCTCCCATCCTAAAGGCGCTCCTAAAATCACTCATAGTTGTCCCTTTATTCCATTTATTTCATATTTATGAATGACGCCTTTCTAAAACGGAGTTGAGTTAAAATAGGAATGTTCTCTAGTTAGACTAGACTCTAGATACCTTTCTATGCTTACACATTCTTGTATGCTTTATTCCTTTCTTATTTTAATTTCTAATTTGGTATTTACTTGCACAATGTGTATTAAATCACTCTTTAGATTTGTTTCACTTTTTTTTAATTGATTTCTTAAATTGATTTACTTCACTCCTCATTATTTAATTTATAAAATTAATATTTAGTCTTCTCACTAATATTAGACTTAGGCTTAGTTACATTTTTATTTGCACATGCTTAGACCCTTAGGGGTTATGCTTAATAAATTCATTCTTTAGTTAATTAATTAATCAATTATTTAATTCGGCAGGTGCTCAATATTTTATAAGGTTTAACATTCGCTCAAGTTTTCTAGGCCACCTAGATTCATTGAACCATTTTTTTTTATTTAAATACCGCGACGTGCCCTTCAAGACGCACTACGTGCTCCAAGGGTGCCATTCTCCTTTGATTCAAATTTTTAATTTTGTGATGTGCCCTTCAAGATGCACTCTGTGATCCAAGGGTGCCACTCACCTTTGACTGGTTTTGGTAGTTGTCCAACCCCTCGAGTCAACACTCCATTTGGGTGACCTTGTAAGAGACTAAGGGCCTCTAATGAATAAGGACCTTGCCTTATTGCATGCCCCTTAGAATCTTCGTGAGCATCTGTCTCAATCTTCCCTCACAACATCGTGGATCTCTCGAACTAGGTAATCATTAACCTACAATTCGAGCCACAATGGGAGTGCTAGTAGGCTATGACAGGGTTGCTTCCACACCTCTCCCTCAACATCTAGTTGTTGTCCATGCCCCATTTACTCCTTATGTGAGTTTGATTAGCAATCAATCGTCAACCTACATCCATCAATGAAACACTGCCAATGATCCATAAACAACATCATAATATACCCAATCATATGTCACATATGCATAAATAAAATACCCAAACCAATACAATCCACTCCCTGACTCGATCCGAAGTCCAATGAGGTCCATTGAAGTCCTCGACATCCTCAATATGTCAAGTGTCCTACACACTCAGGGGAAAATTGTCAATATCATCTTTTGATACATATATATAAAATAACATAACATCATAATCCATCAACATCATCGTAAGAATCCATAAGCGAACAAACAACCATATACTAAAACTGGATCACTTGCACGCAAGTGTCCTCAAAAAATAAGTCAATAACATGTGCTCGCAAGAACGAGATGTTACAAATATGGTTGTTGCACTATTTTAGAGAGTTTCCAATTATGATATTTTCTTATTGACTACCAGAGAAGGAAAAATAACATTTTTTTGTCTTGTCATGTCTTCCACAAGCCATTATCTTATTTTTTGGAGGACTAAATGTTTCTTGTATACATCCTAGAGGTCGTAATCATCCCTAGTGACCTCTCTACAAAGCAAGTTTACCTTCTTGGGGGGTTTACATGAGCCATACACCCAATGCACCAATGACCTCTTATTTCTTGGAGTTTCTCTTCCCCTACTGGAATATGTGTATTTGGAGTTTTCTATTTTGTCTTAAGTAAGGGAGTGGCAATCTGTCCCACTAGCCCAAGACTTGATTTGTCAAACCATTTTTTTTTCTATCTTGTGCATTGGACTCCATTGTTCACTCCAAGATTATATAGTTTAGATTAGAGTCATGGCTTGGTTGAAGTTTATAAGCATGGATTTCCTCTCTTACTGATGTTCAAATAACTGGGTTAAAAAAATAGTTTTTTCCCTTATTATTTTAAATCATTTCAAAGACTTGAGAGTAATACATGAACCATGTATTCTTGTTAAGTGGTATGAATGCATTGAATAATGGAAAACTCATGCATATGTAAACGAATGGAGTTTAATGATAGTGAAGTTTGAATTGGAATTGAAAATGAGTACGTGAAAGCATGGTATGATACATGTTGATCCTTAGTTTCATTGAGTAGAACTAGTAATGACATGGAATCCTTCACGATAGTATTATATATGGACAAGTGACAAGAGATATATTAATGTTGCATATTGTGTCCTAGTCCAAGGGAAATACTTATAGGAATGGTGGAACTGTAGGAATTGTTCAAGGATTTGTGTTGGTGAAATGGATTGGTTATAATCCTACCATTCACAGATCATATGGTGTCAAAGAAATTACATTAAATGAATATTCACACCATTAAAACAACCTAGACAACAATTTAAATCACAAATCATCATTTAATCAATTGATATACCAAAATAGCACAACACATCAAGAAATTCATACAACAAGAACACAAAATTTACCCTAGAAACCCAAATGGAAAAACCAACATTCAATTTCCTTTGCCTAAGCTATGTATTTTTTGGCAATGTCTAGGTTATAGTATCCTCGGCCTCTCTGGTCCATTCTCAGTCTTCACACAAGAACTTGGGCAACAATTTCTTTCACTCTCATCCAAAGAACCCCTCTACCTTTGAGGTGAAAGAGTAAATATGAGAATAACTCATCTAGGGTTAAATTTGTTGAGCATCCCCAACTCTTCAAGTTCCCCCAAGCCCATCGTGTTTCTCTTCTTTTGTCTTCTTTTTTAATTACATTTGAGAAATATTGTCTCATGTTTTTTTTATTTTTTAAATAGATAATTTATATTTTTTCTTCTCACTTTTTTTAATACATTTTATTTTCATTCATTTACATTACCCATGCTTACATTAAGAGTAATATATTAATGCACGTATAGACACTAGCCGAGATGGTGTGGGGCCCTTCACACCAACAACCCTGTCTCCTACCTCATCCATAGTCACAAACCTTTCTTGTGCCAATCCTTGTAGAACCTAAGTTGATAGTTAATTGTCTTCGTGTAGATCCAATTTGGATCAACTGGGTTCAAGAATGGAAATGTATACACCGATATTCTATGTTCTATGATTACTCTTGGTGAAGATATGGTGGTGGGTAATATTCAAGTGCCAATACATCAAATTCCAAGTCACGTGGAGACTTATAATGAAGCAATAGATCTGAAGACTAAACATACTTCGAACAACCCTTCATAGCCTATATTCAAAGGTACAATGGATATGTATGGCTCAGGAGGTGAAATTACAACTAGTAATTCAAATGATTCTCCCTCTTTGGTTTTACAGATAAATTCACATTCTCTACAACCTAGTGACATGAATCCTACTATTCAAAAAAATTGATGCAGGAGCATCATGAACAATTGTATTTCTCTTAAGTTTGTAACAGGGTCTATAGGTTTTTAGATTGGTCTACATAGGGACAAGTTTGTTTTCCTTTTAAAATCCATGTAATATAACACAATGCTTATTTTAGCATGAAGTTAGATAAGATGAGTAGTTTTAGGGCCAACAAGAGTTTGTTAGTATTTTATCTAAGATTGTAAGATACGAACCAATATTAGAGGTTCAAGTCATTTCCTCATGCTTATGTATAAATCAAATTGTTGTAGCATAAAAATAGAATTAGACAAGGTTGAGATAAGAGAAGAAGGGAGCACACAGAGCATGTGAATAGTGTGGATTGTATTAAAGAAGGAGAATCAAGGTTATTAATAAATATTATGAGTTTGCAGGCCCAATTTCTTGTGTATTATTCTCCTTTTATATCGTTTTCCCATTAAATATTTGTACAAGTAATGAGGGTCATATTTTTGTGTTGATTGAGTGTAAAATGCATGAAAAACCTTGTGTTTAATATTTGAAATACCATGTAATTATGTGTGTGACAAGGTTCCAAGTAGATTTTGGGGTTTCCACGATAATTCTTGCCACATAAAGGATTGCAAAGAATGATTTTTTGCACTTGTATTGGTTGATTGAGGTGGAAATAAAGGAAAATAGGATTGGGGTTCAACCACGATAAAGGTTTTCAAGATAAGGAACCACCTGCCAATTGGATTATCTGTAATGATAATTTACTAAAGTTTAACCGGAGACTATTCACAATGTGAGGAGACAATAAGAGGAATACATACATTGCAATCATAATTGACCGATCACACTATATCATTTCTAGAATTAGAGATCACAACTAGAAGTGTGGACAGAGGATGTGATCAATTCAAGGGAAATAAAGTGAATTCATAAACCTCCATCACTGGGTTTAATCACATAATTATGCAATTTATTGAAGGAATGTATGTTTGGGAGATTTCAATAAACTTCTGTAGGAGAATATTATATGTGGTTAAGCATTTAGAGTGAGATTAGTTATGGAACTGCATCATTTTTTGTATCAAATAAGGTTTACTACCTCCTTGTGAATGTGGAAACAAGATTGTTGATAATCTTGCATGAGAGTATACTTTATGTTTTGTGTGAGAAGAGGAATTGCAGTCTGCAAATTGATATAGGAGTTTGGATAAAGTTTTTGAAAACGATATATCTGGAGAAGGAAAAGAACTTGAGAAGATGAGATCTTGAGTGGAAACTATAGACATGATATGTGCTTTTTCCTGTTTTGTAGGTAGCAACAAAGATGAAAGGAGAAATGTGTGGCTATCCCTAAAATTAGTGAATCTACGAAAATAGTAAGTGAAGCTCTTAAGAGGAAGTGAGAAGGTGAAAAAGCCTACAACTATTATAGCTAAGGAGCAACGAATGCTCAGAAGGTTCTAAGAGGACAGAACCAAAGATACCAAAAGGCCAAGTTTAGGAGTAATCTAGGTGAGGTATTGTTTGTTAGCAAGGTGAAAAATACTTTCTAGAGAAGAGGCTTATTGTATCCCATATTGAGCACAGTGAAGCTCGAAGAAAAGAATATGGACATTGAGTTGAAGGGCTCAGAAAAAGGAAATTTCCATAGAAAGATGAAATCAAATGCCAATGAGTTAGGCATTGAAATAGAAATAGATGGGTTAAATGAGTAGTTGAGTATTTTGAAGGAGTTGCTACAGGAAAGGACTAGAGAAGACTGTAGATGTGGTTGGAATTTGAGGAGAAGGATCAAATGGCCTTTTGTGCAATTATTTTCAAGGAATTTAAGGCACATATTCGATATCTAGATGAAAACAAAGGACAAAATAAGAGAAGTTGAGTATAGGAAGTAGTCCTTTGGAGAAAAACAAATAATTCACATTTGTTAACTAGAGAAGGGAGCAATACTTCAAGAGGATGATGAAGAAGATGAAAGACCGAATGAGAGTCTCATGAAGTTCTTGTATATTTAACACTAGCATGATGAAGATTTGTTAGAGGCATCAATAGAGACAGATAAGTCTCCATTTTTTCAAACTAATTGTTTATCTGAGTGTGTGATTGCAGGTCCCGAATAATGTGAAGATGAATAAGTACAAGAAGTGTTCATAAAGAAGAAATAAGAAGAATTTTCTCATAAAGATAAAGAAAAAACAAATGAAAATGATGTACCTCAGATAAGCATGGAAGAGGATAGACCAAGGGAAAGTTTCAAGATGCAAGAAGATGAAATAGATAGCAATAATAAAATCAATCTCATAGCAGGTCCAATGGAGATCAGAAGTAGTTTTATAATTGAAAGGAAAGAGACTTCAAATGAAGGAGGCACCTTGTTAGTAGAATTATTTCAAGTAAATCGGGTTGTAGATTTTGAAGGAGCAAATAATCAAGAGGAACTCATGAATTTTAAGCAATATAGAGATAGCCAAAAGGATTCCATAAATTGATATTCTACAAGGGAACAAGAAGGCAAGAGAATGAAGGAGAAGTAGTATAGAACATCACTAGAGTTGATGGAAAATTAATATAAGATAGAATAGGTGGAAGAATGAAAGAAGAGGCTATTAACAGGTCACAAGCTATACAACGAAGAAAAGTTAGAAGTAAAAACAAAGAATTGCAGAAATTTTAAGTTTTAGGACAACATATGAGAATTTTTTAACAAGATAAAGGTTTGGTGATCATATGTTGGCTTGAAGAAGTTTTCAAAGGTCATAAGGAAGAAGGAAATCAATTCAAGAATGAAGCAAATGAATTTTCAAAATGGAATATGTGGTATAAAATCTTCTTTTCAGTATATTATGACAAAGATGATTGTGCATGTATGGATTTCAAAGACCAAGAAGACCATATCAAATATGATATAGAAGTGAGAATAAAGTCTTTGAATGACATCCAAGATTAAGAAATGATAACCCAGAAGCAAAGTTTGATTGATAATTAATTCATGATCATAAATTTGAAGGAGAATCTACACGTATATGTATTAAGCAATCAATTTGAAGGTATGTTATGTTTGTTGCATGATTTCTTATTTGGTAAGAAACTAGTATTCTATGAAGATGAAATAATTTTTTAACAATGTTTGTTTGAGATAATTGGAAAATTAATGAGTTGGGAAAGGAAATTGTATTTGTATGTTGTACAAATACATGAGAGGAGACAAAGTGAAGATAAAAGAGTTTTAATAACTCTTCAATGTCAAAAAGTGATAGTGGGAAATTCATGGAAATCTAGACCAAAATAATTTTTATTTGAATTATGGATGTATGAGCATAAAGTATTAGAAGAAGCATCCCAAAGTTGTAAAAATGATTTCAGATTTTATTTTTTTTTGTTAGTTTGTTCGTGACTTGTGGGGCTAACTTGTGGCTGAGAAACCACGACTCAGGTGCATCTAAGCCGTCAAAATCACCCAGGGATTGCACCCGTCCTGAGCCACACCAACCCTTAACATGACTGGATTTTTTGTCCCCGCAAATTTCGAAACGGTGACTTTAACATCACAGAGTACCTTAACAACACACTCCATCACCGACTTTCCTACACCTCGGGGAAAAATGATTTCAAATTTTAGTATAAGTGTATGATAGAATTTAGAACAAGAATATGCAGGTATGTACAAGAAACATAAGCTAAAACAGAGAATATGGAGCAAAATACCAAAGAACTTGTTGTATTTACAGATGTTACAGATCAAGCATAGGAAACGTTTCTTGAGAATGATATTAGAAACAAGATGTTTGAAGAAGAAAGAGTAAATCAAGAAAGGTATGGGAATGGACATATTTAAGTCCATAGAGAATGTGAGAACATCAAAAGATGTAGCAATACAAAATAATGGAGTAAGGAGAAAGACGAAGAAATTGTTTTCTTTGATATGTTTGTTTCATGTGCAAGTGTAAATATGATTGACATTCAAAGAGAATTCAAACTACAAGGTGGATATACATGTGAAAGAAAAGTAGAACTACATGAAGCAAGCAGAATTTGGGATCCTGGAGAAGAAAAAATAGCAAAAGTGGCAGATGTTGATCAATATGTTTTTACAAAGTTGGAAACCAATAACATTCTCAGGTTATTTTACCACTTTCAAACCTACAAACAAATAAAGGTGGTTAAAAGAATATTGGATAATATATTGAGAATCCTAGCAAAGGGGCATTCCAAAAAATGGGATTGAGTACTTTTATAGATAGAAATTTCTTGTAGTAATTCACCAACTAGAAGCACATGCCTAAATACATGACAGATTGTGAAAGAAATGCATCTAGGGAAAGTTTATAAACTATGGAATTTAAGAAAGTAGGAGATAAAGATGCAAATGGTGAAGAAATTACAATAGTCATGGAAGAGTTGCATGTAGAGATAAAACAAGATATTCGAGAAAGTAGCAACAAATACAAGCAGAACGCAGATTTGAAGAGAAGAAAGATGAGTTTGAGGATGGAGATTGGTATTGGTGCACTTTAGAAGGAAGAAGTTCCAGATGCACCTGGATTTATTGAAATTTCATAATTTAGACTGAGAACTACAAGTATTGAAGGCACAAGAAGCAATATTGAAGAACTCATGGACAAGAGTCCATGAAGAGTTTTTATTCTCTGGGAGTTTGATGTAGAGCATCATGAACAATTGTATTTTTCCTAAGTTTGTAATAGGGTCTAGAGGTTTCTAGATTGGTCTACGTAGGAAGAAGTTTGTTTTCCTTTTAAAAGCAATGTAATATAACAAGATGTTTATTTTAGCATGAAGTTGGATAAGTTGAATAGTTTTAGGGTCATCAAGAGTTTGTTAGTATTTTATTTAATATTGGAGGATACAAACTAATCTTGTAGGTTTGAGTCATTTCCTCATAATTATGTATAAATCAAATTGTTGTACCATAAAAAAAAAGAGTTAGACAGGGTCAAAGTAAGAGAAGAAGATGAGAACGCAGAGCATGTGAGCGGTGTGGATTGTATTAGAGAAGGAGAATCGAAGTTATTAATAAATATTATGAGTTTGCAGATCCAATTTATTGTGTATTATTCTCCTTTTCTATCTTATTCTCATTAAATCATTGTACATGTAATGAGGGTCATCTTTGTGCATTGATTGAGTGTAAAATGTGTGAGAAACCTTATGTCTTTAATATTTGAAATTTCATGTAATTGTGTGTGTGGCATGGACGAATTGATATGAGAGTCAAGAATCATAGTGTTTGTTGTTTTAAATCATGGAGAAATTAGAGTGAATTGCAGTTTAGATTGAGAAAGGGGATGGAAATCGAGATTAGCTCAGACGGAGGAGGAAGAATCCAGTTCAACCAATTCGACCTTAACTCCTTCAAAAATAACAAGTATTTATTTATCCCCAGTGGCCAGTGGTTGGTTAACAAAACAGTTAGTTAACAATCTTGATAAATTTTTGTCTAGTAAATTCCATCAACCAAACCAAAGTCAAATTCAAAAAGGATCATTTTTGTTGTATCTCTGGTCTTAGTGGGCTGACGGTCGGTAAAAAGTTTTCTTATTCCTCCAGTGGCTCAGTGGACCGATGGTCCAGTGGTTGGTTAATAAAGAAGATAAGTTTTGATGGTTATTCCCTGGTGGACCGATGGTTTGGTGGTCGATTAAAAAATAAGATAAGGTTCAATAGTTATTCTCAGGTGGACTAGTGATCTAGTGGTCCCGGTGGGAAGTTAACATATTTATTAAAGGACAATAATTCAAGGTGTAGTTAAGTGACATATTAAGGGAATACAGATACAATAACATGGTTATTTTGGGGGTTCTGTGACAAGGTACCAAGCAGATTTTGGGCTTTTTGCAATAATTATTGCCACATAAAAGAGTAAAAAGAACAAGTTTATGCACCTGTATTGGTTGATTGAGGTGGAACGAAAGGAAAATAGGATTGGGTTTTTTCCACAATAGAGGGTTTGAAGAGAAGGAACCATCTTTCAATTGGATTATCTGTAATCAGAATTTACTAAAGTTTAACAAAGACTGTTCACAATGTGAGGAGAAAATAATAAGAATATAGACATTGCAATCAGATTTGATCGATTGCACAATACCATTTATGGAATTGGAGATCGCAGCTAGAAGTTTGAATAGAGGATGTGATCAATTCATGGGAATTCAGGTAAATTCATAAACCTCTATCATTGGGTTTAATCACATAATTATGCAATTTATTGAAATAATGTGTGTTTGGGAGATTTCAATGAACTCCTGTAGGAGAATATGATATGTGATTAAGCATTCAAAGTGATATTAGTTATGGACCTGCATAAAACAACCTACAAGTTGAATGTGGAGAGGTAGGAAACCTTAGGCTCACCAACTTCCTAAAAAAGGATACCTCTATGATGGTAAGGGAATGACTATCCCTTTGTCTTCTAAACCAAAACCCTCCTTTGAGCACACTTTGTTAGATGAGGAAGGATTATGGGAAAAAAAAATTGATATTTCTTCGAGTGGTGGGGGTCATTATCAATTATGTCCAAAGAAATTAAAGGAAAAAACGGATGACTTGTTGGCTAGAGGTTTGGGTAGAGATGTTATAAGAGATCCGAGGATTAGTTATGTCGGTAGGAAATATTCCCTTAAACAAGCTCAAGAGAAATAAATTAAGGAAATCAATCAAGGATGTAAAATACTGACTACTAGGGATCTTATAATAGGAATACCTCTCCTACTATTTTGAAACGAAGTTTTTGTCCCAAAATATTAAGGGTTTGGGGGATCAACCCAAGAAACTAGCGCTCAAATGGATTTTGGAGATAGAAAATATTGTAGTTTTACTCCTGCAAGTAACCATGGGTAAGGGTTATTCAATTATAGTTGAATTGAAAAAATTATGTGGGGGTTTGGATTTCTTATCCCTAGATTCTACTGGGCTTTCTGTGGGAATAGTTACTAGGTGGAATCAACACTTGGCCTTAACTATCTCCTATTATATTTTTTTAGGTCTATGCATAGAATTATTCAATAAGAGTTTGTGAATGTTTATAGATATATTGAATGTATATGGACCTTATGAGGGCAAGTGGGACTTTTGGGAGAATATTTTCAGACTTTAGTGTTTCCATGAAGGTAAGTTGATCTTTGGGGGAGTTTTAAATCTTACCTTGAGTAAAAGGGAGGTGTTGGGAATTTTTTCTAGATTCGATAGAGTTGTTGATTATTTTCAATTTCACTCTGAAGAAAATGGGTTGGTGTATATTGAGCTCGTCATAATGGGGCCTACATGGAGGAACAATAGGGCTGGTGCTAAATGCATTTCTAAGATATTGGGAAAGTTTTTGGTGTTAGATGCAATCCTATAAAATTTATAAATATAGGTCATAGATTGTTTCTACTGGATGTTTTTATCATAATCCCAATATCTTGGAACTAGATCATAATCACCCTAACCCAATGACCCCTTTTAAATATAACCCTAGATGGAATGAGGAAATATATTTCCAAAATCTAGTATAAGAATAATTAAGGTCCTATGATTCAACTCTTAACTCCTCTACATGTGAACAATTTGTTGTCTCATTAAAGGTTGTCAAAGAGAAAGTAGCTAGTGGGGTAGGGGAGAGGTATAGGAATAGCGATAGTCTTCTCAAATATGTCGAATGGGATATCTTGGAGATTTTCCTAGTAATTACAATGTTATCTTTAATGAATAATAGTTGTTGGCTTTAAAGTCTTTAGAAACTAGGAAAGGAAAGCTATTGACGGATGGGGAGACAGACTAGAGAATGAAAAGTATGACTACTTGGCTTGATTTAGGTGACCAAAAAAATAACTTTCACAAATTTTTCAATCCTCAAAAGAGTACAAATACTATATGGGGTATGACAAATGAGGAGGGGTCATAGTTAAGCATATTTCACGATTTGGTTGATCTCGAAGAAAGATATTTCAAGAATATCTATAAAGAGACAAAAAGGAATAACATAGAAGAGATTGTTAAAGTTGTCACACAATTTTCCAGGTTAGTATTTAATGAGGATAATAAAATCATGTTTGAGGAGGTGACCAAATAAGAACTTTTGAATGTAGTTTCTACCTCTAACAAAGATAAGAGTCTAGGCCTTGGTGAGTGAATAGTGGAACTCTTTTTAGGGTTATTTGAGCTCCTAGTGGATGATCTACTTAGAATGGTAGAAGAAGTCAAGAAGTTTTGTAAGGTTCTAGGATACAATGGGTATATCCTTGGAACAACTACATATATACAAAATAAAAACAACAAGTCATCCCCTAGCCATGAAATTTGAGGCCTAATCACCATGCACTAAAATTGTTACAAATTAGGGTTGAGGTTACCTATTTAAGAGGCATAATTGTGGGCCCTCTTCTTTAGAGTTCCCTATCTCCTTTTCTCTATGGAAAGATAGGGCTTTGTGAGTCCTTTGTTTCCTCAAATTGTAGGGTCCTCCATCACCTCTGCTCAATGGATGGATCATGCTTTATGGGTCCTATGTCTCATCAACCTATGAAAAAAATCCTTGGCCATATTTACTCAATGGATGGATTGGGATTTGTGGGTCCTTTGTCTCCTCAAAGGGTCCTCAATCACCTCTACTTAGTGGAAGGATGAAGTTATCTATCCTTTGGATTGGGATTTATGTCCTTTGATCTGTGGGCTAGGGGGGAATGATAGTGGACGACCAGAGCATGGACTTGTGCTCAAGTGGGTGTTTTGTTTTATTTTATTTTTAGTATGATGAGTTTCCTAATTAATTGTGTGTGAGAAATCGATGTCGACGTTTTGGACCTTAGATATACAGTCCATCATCAAGATAGAAGATAAAGATCAAAACAGAAACAACATGAAGAAATATGTTGGGATGCATATCTTTATCTTTATGTCTTAATGATGGACTGCATATCGCAAGTCCAAAATGTCGACATCAATTTCTCACACACAATGAATCTGAAAACCCATAATACTAATATTTTATTTTATTTTTGTTATATGTTTTTTCTTATGTTATATTTTATTATATGTTTTTTTTTTGTTTCTTATTGATATACATAATATATAATACATATTATATATAGCAATATAATATGTATTATATATAATATATAATTCATTATATTTGTTATAGTTTATTGTATAATAAATATTTTATTTGTTAATGACATAAATGATTATGATAACTAAGGAAATGAAAACAACTAAGACATTGTCCAAACACAAATCACATGAGAGTAATGATAAACAAAAAATAAAATGAGATACAATTCTATAGGGACACTTCCATGGTTCTTAGAGAACACTTACATTTTCAATCGTACTAGCCATGATTCTATCAACTAGATAACATATCTTGGGGAAAACCTTTTGGTACTTTCCCTCATTTCAAGTATGGTAGTGAAAGTAAACCCTAGATTCTTTAGGGCACAAGGCCAAGTCAACAACTCATGGATAAATCATTATATAGCTCATCAATAATTGGCTCACTAAGAGAAAACGTGTTACAAAGTGGAATTTTAACTTAAGTGAGTAAAAGTAAATGTCAATCATCTTAATTATTAAAGGTCAAATACCCCCTAACAATATTGGTACTTTTTGTTGAGTTAGCATCTCCCACTCTATTGAGAGTCTAGGGGGTGCTACAAATATTCAAAGATCTATGCTTGAAATTTTGTACTATATAAAATGTCGAACATGTTTTAAATGCATCACAATGTAGCCACCAATTACACATGTTTCATATCAATTTGGACATAACATTCATTTCAAAAATATTTATGAAAGGTAGGATTATGGATTAATGGTTTGGGATTATGGATTATAGTGGTATGGATTACAAAGGCTTGATACTATATGGATTAGGGGTTAGGGTTGATAGAGGTAAGGGGTTAGGGTTTTTGTGAGTGAGGGGTTAAAGGGGTTTATGGTTTATGAGGTTAGGGTTCAGATGGATTAGGGTATGGTTTTATAAGAGAATGGGTTATAATGATTAGAAGGTATAATTTAGGTGGTATAGGAGTTAGAGGTTGTCTTTTTATAGTTGAATATTTTCAGGTATTTATACTCTTTTACGGCTCTATTCGACTTGGATGATTATTTCATGATCATGTTGGAAATATATTTGGTGACTACAAGTGCCCGCGTATGCACACCCTTTAATCAAGGATATAGTACTCATATTCACCTTGACCTTTGAAGTAAAGATGGGTTGAAATGATATTAATCGAACATTTTATTAAGTATATAACTCTATAAATGTTATATGTTATGAAGTAGGAATACAAACTTGTTATACTTAACAAAAGGAAATAGTATGAAGATTAATTTTAAGACATAATGAATTTTCATATTTATATATTAAACCTTCATCATTAATTTTAAAAGATGAAGTGAAGGAAACACCATTTAGTTTTTCAAATATATGGGTACTTTTTTATGTGTTCTTGTCTCAATGGTTGGCTACACGTAGTGGAATATCAATATGTTGGTGCTTCATTTTAAAGATTAGGCTAGGTTATGGTTATTTAGTGTAGAAAATGTTAGAACTATCTAGGGTTTGCTAGGGTAGGTTCAAAAGGGTAATTGATGATAATATATATAGGTTAGATTAGGTAGGCTAGTTTAGGGTAGTAGTAATCCAAGGTAGACTAGCTAGTTAGGTAGGTTAGTTTCAATTAGGATAGTGATAAGTTAGTGTAATCTATGGTAGGGTAACTTCATATTAGGAAATTTAAGATAGGATAGGGCATGCCAAGCTAGGATAGGCTAGTGTAAGTGAGTTAGTATAATAAAAGGAATATTAAGCCAATGATAGAATTAACTAGAGTTGGATAGGGATTGCTACAATTGGTTAAGCTAGGGCCTAATATGATGTGTGTGACTGTATTATCTTCAAACTTAATACTATTCATCCAAGTCATGTAGCATGTGAGAAGTCATTCACCATTAAGATCTAAATAAAAATGGATCAAAATTCAAGAAGGGAAACCATAAGGGTACTAAATATAAATGAGCTCACTTTATTAAAAACAATTTATTACATATTCAAATTATATTGATATTGAGCTTCATCCAATTCAATATTGTACTCATCAATATCATAATTTGTATCTTGCCCTTTAGAATCATTGAAAGGATTGTCCATAACAACATATGGGATGTCTAGCACTAAGTCATCATCTATATGAAGCATAGGATGTGAGCCGATGAATGGATGGTCAACTTGATTCTCCTCTTTCTCCGACACTTCTTCTTGTTCTCCTACATCTTTTTCATGAACATCTTCTAGAAAAATATACTTCGCAGGTCTTTCTCTTGGATCAAATTTAACAAATGACCAACCTACTCTACATGGCATCTATGAATAAAATATCTTCTCACATTGAATTGGAAGTACATAGGGATCTGAATTCGGCTCATACCTGGTTGTATTAATCCCAGTAAATCCATTATCCTAATCAATAACAATCCTTTTATCACCTCGTAGCAAAAGTTTGTACCACCTACCCTTAAAGAGAACCACTTCGAAGGATTTAGAGTTTATATCCAACACATCTTCCAAATGGTCATAGTACCTCAAATCAAATGTGATCGAATGTCTATCATCCCTATGGGAGGTAACTGTAACCTAGAAAAGTACAACTATCCCACTATCACAGGTTTTCTTTTTATCATCCAACTGGTTGGTGCAAGATTTTTTTCCATTACACCATATAGATTTGTGATGTTTCACTTGCATGCTCAACATGTTATAAATGCATTCTCATGAATTGATAACTATATGTACGAGATAATTTAAGGGACAAAAAAATGACACAAAAATGGGAATTAAAAACTAAAAATCAATGGTAAATGCTTACATTTCTATCGTTTTCACCATAAGCTAGACCCATCTCCTTCTGCATCATATTTGTATCATTATCCAAATAATCTCTTCTAATCACTATGCCACCCCACTCCATGATAATCTATTTTTAAATTGATTACAATATTCTATCCATATTGTCATCATGGATAAAAAAAAAATTGCATTGTATAAATGCAATGCATCCCACTCTCCACTACCTGGGTGAAGAAAGAAAAATAGATTTAGTGCAAATATCGAGCTTAAAAATATATGTACAAATATAGTAATTACAAAAAAAAAATACCTTTCACTTTTCTCCATCTACCTTTCCCAATAACACCCCCCATTCCAATATGTACAAAGATAGTAAGTGTTGGAAAGTGTTATGCTTGTCATTGATGGCAAGTACAACAGTGAAGATGACAGGAAAACAGAAGACAAAGGAAATCAAGCTCAGGAG
>SNQJ01S0004041.1:195078-205358 GCA_010110895.2 Picea sitchensis | reverse complement strand
TATGTCTTGAAGAATTACATTCATTGGAAGCACCAACTTCTTTTGTTTTCCAGCTGCAACTGGAAGGAGGCTCCAACCCCCTAGTTTCTCAGGCTACAACCTGAGGGAAGCTCTAACTCCCAAGTTCTATGGGTACAATCAGAAGGAGGCTACAACCCCCTATGCTCTCTGGCTACAACCGGAAGGTGGCTACAACCACCTATCCTTGCCCCATCCAACTACCCTGAAATATAAGTAGAATGATGGAACCACTGCCACACTATCACTGTGAGATATATTGTTGTAACCATGTACCAATCAACTTGTAATCAACCTGTACCATAAACAAGTGCATCAACCATGCACCAACTTGTACCAAATAACCTATAATCAACCTGTACCATAAAAAAGTGCATCAACCATGCACCAACCTGCACCTCAACCTGTACCATCAACGAGTGCATCCACCATGCACCAAATATGTACCAATCATGCATCAAATACACATAAACTATGACTTATCAAGATGTATCAACATTATCAACTATACACCTCATGTATGTGCCAACTCATCAACTACTTGTCTCAACCATGTACCCAACATGTACCTCAACCATATACCAATATAACCATCAAAAGTTCTCTATCAATACATCACACTATCCATAACCAAATACCATAAACCATTACATCAAACCATGTGTCACAACTTCACTGTTATACAACCTCTATCTGTAACATACCTCAACCAAAATCCTTCATCAATTTCATCATCCAAATCTAATTTATAACTCTGTAATAGACCTGGTGTATATGATCACATACCTGCAAACCTTCCTTAACTTTAACAACAAGAGACTAACATTTTATCAAACTTTACTTTAGTCTCACATGACTAATTTTGGATTAGTCAACAACCCTAACTTGCAATAATCATAACTATGTACTTGTAATGAATAAAGATCTAAAAATGGTACATAATTTTCTTCATTGTTTTTTATGCAATTCCTCCAGATTTCACTACTTGGAACCTCTCAGAAAAAGAGTTATAGCAAAAATGACATACCTTGTTGAATTTTGGCTTATTCTATAAATCGAACTTGTAGAGAATGCCCCACACGGAATATTTGTTGTATATATCTGAAAATCGTACACAATATACTATAGAGTGTACTCTAACCAATACATTTGGTCTTACTAAATTTGGATCTGTTATGAAGAAGTTATGACGTTTTTACCCGAAACACATGTTTTAGACTAGTTTCAAGACTAGCCACAAACCCTGTTTTACACGGAGTGTAACTCCAAAAATACAACGACCCACAAGCTGGAAATTTTATCACAGATACTTGGATATGTTTCCTCAATGACCTCCCAATTTCACGGTCTGAATCATTCTAGAAAAAACGTTATTGTGAAAATGGTGAGATGACATGTAAATAACATACATTAGAAAGCATCATCAAAAGAATTTATCCTCCCTTGAATTTCGGTCTTCTTTACTTCACCATCCCTCTGAAATTCGCCTTAGATATCCTTTGGTTCACCTTCGCTCTAAAATTCTCCTTAGATATCATTTGGTTACCTCAGTCACTTGTAGATATTCAATATTCTCAAGTGTAATTACATGAGAGACCATTGCTTCTTATTTATACTTTTACGTAGTTTCCTCAAGGGGTTACCTTCTAACCATCTTAAACCACTTTCCTTATTTTAGGGCTAACCCACTTCTAACCACTTGTCCACTTAGTAATTTCTCATTAACTTTATTATTTAAATAATTTCTTTTGTATTCACTTTGACTTATAGTACACTCATCACTTCACTTTATTATTTACCTTCTAACCATCTTAAACCACTTTCTTTATTTTAGGGCTAACCCACTTCTAACCACTTGTCCACTTAGTAATTTCTCCATTAAATTTATTATTTAAATAATTTCTTTTGTATCCACTTTGAATTATAGTGCACTCATCACTTCACTTTATTATTTAAATAATTTTTTCTTTGCAACCACTTTGACTACTTTGACTTTTTGGGGCTTTTAGATGACTCATAAGGGTTCTCCAACTTCACATGGCCATAACTTTCTAATCGTGAGGAGTTATGTGACGTTCCACATACCACCGGAAATGACATGATATGTACTATCCATCTAGAATAGTATTACCTTCAAATATATTAAAACTCATACCAGTATACATCAAACAAACTTGGGTCCATTACCCAAACCTTTGTGCTACCAGAATTCGCTACCAGACTTTCTTCAAGGGTTGACATCAATGACAACCAACCCAAATAATCAACATGAACTAGTTTTATTATAATTTTTTTGGTTTGATTAATTTATTGTTTTGGTTTACTTAAATTTTGTATGAATTTTTTTATCATAAAAGTATTGATAATAAAACATTAATATTAATAATAATAAAATGTTAATATTTTTTTTGTTTGTTAATTTGTGCGGGACCTGTTGGCTACGCGATTAACCTGTGGCTTGAGAAACCGCGACTCAGGGGCATCTAAGCCGTCAAAATCACCCGGGGATCGCACCCGGCCTGAGCTACACCAGCCCTTAACATGGTTGGATTTTTTGTCCCCGCAGGTTTCGAACCGGTGACTTTAACATCACGGAGTGGCTTAACAACACACTTCGTCACCGACTGTCCTACACCTCGGGGACAATAAAATGTTAATATTAATGGTTAAGAAAATATGTTTTCTTTTTGGAGATTAGAGGTTCAAATGTATGTACACTTCTGTATACTTTAAGAATCAAATCATTGTGTGAAGGAGGTTCATTATCCCACAAACAAGAGGATCTCATACACCAATTTGATATTTGACTTAACCATGACCTAAAAAATAAATCATCATCATCATCGATGTTATATTAAATCATTGAATAAAATTGTACTCATAAATGCTAACTCTAATATTAACTCTAATATTAAGTGCTAACTCTAATATGTGCTAACTCCAATATGATATGCTAAAACTATAACACTCTCACTAAAAGTCGTCATGAGTCGTCATATTGGATAACTTCTATAAACTAATGTACAACATGTAAACTCCATTACTTTTCCCTTCCCAATAATCATGTTTCAACAATCACATTGAGTCATCATGTTGGATAGCTTCTATACACTAATGTACACCACATGTAAACAACAATACTTTTCCCTTCCCAATAATCATGTTTCACCAATAACATTATATAATGTGCTCGATATAGATGCTACACTTCAACAACATAATTATGCTTTAACAATAATATTATATAATGTGCTAGAATATTTTAGTTTTATATAGAGTTAACTTGAGGTGGATACTTATACCACGTGACTTTTGCTTAACATTAACAATGATGCTAAGTAAAGATATCTCCTAAGTATAAGTAAAAATAAGAGATATCTTCTAGATATGAGATAAAAATACATTTAGTATAGTATTTTAGTTTTATGTATGGAGTTACGTTGAGGTGGATACTTAATACCATTTGATCTTTTCCTAGCATCAACAATGATGGAGCATAAGAGATATTGAATATTTCAAGGTTACTATAGGGGTTGAAACCATCTTTTTTATTTAGAGTAAGTCCTAAAATTGATTTTAATTAGCTAAGAGTTTATCTTCCTCGAAGATAAGGAAACATGTGAATAACCCAAAACCCAAAGACATCTCACAGGGGTAAAAATATGTTTGTTTGTGAACCACCAGTGAGCTATTTCAAGTGGCATGATTTTACTTTAATAATGGTGATGAGTCAACCCACATTTACAAATAATAGCCAGTAATAGTTGTCCTCACAATTGATTAGCAACTGAGTTATGATAGGTTTTGTCACATCCAAACAAAAAAGAAGAAAAAAAAAACTACACAAGTTTTTGTTTTAGAAATATATAAATCAAAACATAAATACAATAGATATAACTAAAAATAAAAGAAATACAAGAGAATGATATTTATAAAAAACATAAATCACAAAAAGGGTGGGGTCCTATACACCCAAAAGTATAATCTGTTTTTTTTCTTTTTTCAAAGAGAAAATCATTCACATCCTACCTCACGTAACTAGTGTTGTGTTTAAATTAATTGTTCGAGAAGTTATTGGAATTTTTGGAAAACTTGTTTAATGTTTATTTCAAGGTTATTGATACTTATGGGTAAGCTACCACTTCTACCACATGTCTAGTACTTTGTGATGTTTTCAAGACTCTAGCAAGTCCAACTTTAGTTAACCAATCAAAAATAGTTTGTAGAATTACTCCAAATGCAATAACAATTTCAACTCAATCTCCCTTTTAGATCCCTCAAGTCCTTTGTAATTATATCATCGTTAAACCTACCCAAATTTGAATCTCTTACAAGTTTAAATTCAATGAAGCTTATTTCCATACATGACATAAAAATAAAAGACATAACCATTTGTAATTTAAAAACATACTAAATCCAACCCAAAAATATATTTTACCTATAAATTTAAAATATTAACTTTTTTTCTAAAAAATAATACTAAAAGGATTTATTTATTTAATTGATGAATAGTTTAAATGATTATGAGAAAGAAAGGAACCTTATTTATTTAAAAAATAAAGTTCTCACTTGCAATTCAATCTATATCATTTTGTTTTTATTAATAATAATTATTTATAAATTAATTAAGTTTTTAAATAATAAAATTCATTTTAACTAACCAAAAACCTAGAAAATAATTTAATAATTTATAAGTTTATCTTAAAAATAATTTATATTTAAAATTTTTAAAATAATTATTTTCTTTAACTTCCAATGACACAATTTTAATTTTTTAAAATAATTATTTTATTTAGATTCCAATGACACAGTTTGTTCTCTCATGATTTGTCCACACGTTTTGAAAGCCAAAATATAACTCAACCATATAAGTTGTTATTCTTATACTTACTTGAGTTTCCCTGAAAGATAGTCATGTGTACCAAATCAAAGGTAGGAGAAAGCCTTTGTTTAAAAAAGCATGTGAATCTACTTGAATTGATAAAACATTAAACCTTAAAGATTGGTCTTCCTCGATTAACTTCTTAAAGTCGAAGTAATTAAATAAGTCATGTGAATCCATCTTCAATATTTTATTAAAAAATATATCGCATGCATGTACCAAGAGATCCCTAGGTAAAAAGGAAGACATTTTTTTTATCATGAAAGATATACGACATGCATGTACCAAGATGCATATAGTCAATGAACTTTAGATGACAACCTTGCAAATTGCAATTGACCCTTGATTTATGGAGAAACCAATGAGAAAGAATGCACTATTGAGTACCCGAATCAAAACAACTTCACTAATAGTAGAAAATAGTTGGTGGGTTCAAAGGTGCAATGATCAAGGAAGGAAAATAAATGAAGATGGTGACAATGAAAGGTGCAATGATGAAAGGAAGCAATCAACAATGAAATTGATGATGAAGATACTATTTACATAGTAGAGATAAAAGTACAATCAAGTAAGAAAATAAAATACATTCAATATTAAAGTCTTGCAATTATTGATAAGGGAAGAGATTGTTTAATAAGAAAGGAAAATAACTATAAGAGAAATTTATCTATTTTACTACGTGTTGAGACAAGAGAGGATAAAATAGAGTTTAAGTCAAATATTATAAAGGTATCAGAGGTGGTGAATTAACAAGATCTTGAGGGAATTTACACAATATTATATAAATTTAGGGAATTTACACAATATTATATAGTAAAAGGATGATGTCCAACTGAAGAGTAAGGGTGGTGGAAGGAAATTGTGGAATTGTTATGTAACTGTTGAGATTAAGAAAATCATTGATCATAATTACAACTCAAATACAACAACAATCTAAAAAATCACATATAAAAGTAAGAATAAAAAACATAAAAAATGTCAAAATTGAAGAACTTTAAGTGGGCATATCATTGGAATTCATATAAAAAATGGGGAATGATAGTTGTTGTAAGAACTTAATTAAGAAGGATATAGTCTATGGACGAGAGAATGGAGGCAGAAGGTGCAGGGTGACCACTTAGGGTTTTAAACGTGCTAAGGGTACACGACTCTTTGTAAGGGGGTGTTCAGAGGGTACAGATCTGCAACGACAAGTTCACAGTGGGGATGGAAGAACACAAGGAAATCCTAGAAATCGGGGAGGATATGTTAGCAACAATAAAGAAGTACTTTGAGGATGCTATAACAGGTATCCCAAAGTCATAGAGGGGAAATGTAGAAATGGGGGGTGCAAGCAAGGGACAGATATATCCAAAGGATTAGGTCAAAAAAGATTCAAACAAGGACTGAGAGAGAAAGCATTTGTAGAATGATTGTTTGGAGAAAGCAAGCGAAAACCCAAGATACAAGATCACATCCGCAAGTATCAGGAACTACATCTAATGGATGACGGAATATTCACTTATAGGGAAATTCATTAGAATCCGGCCCTCAAAAAAGGCCTTACAAATCTGGATGAAGTCTCGCTGGAAGGTGAAGGGTCAAATTGACCTACAACTAGGATCTAAAGGTTTTTAATAGTCATATTATCTGAAACAGGAGACAGGGACACAGTCTTTGAAGAAGGTATGTATTTATTCATTTCAATCACCCTGCACATGAGTTATTGGACTGAGAGATTTTCACTGGAGAAAGAGGATTTCACAACAACACCAGTGTGGATCAAAATGTACTAACTGCCACAATAATTTTGAGACCTCGAAATCCTTGAGGGAATCGAGAACACATTGGGATCCTTCATCAAAGTCTCAGAAGTCACCAAATCATCTAGGTACATTTCCTATGCTAGAATTTATGTTTACATGAATGTAGAAGGCACCCTACTGTAGTCAATCATAGTTTCATACCAAGACAATGATTGGACTCAACCTCTGGAATATGAGCATATCCCATTCTCGTGTAGAAATTTCCACGTTCATGGTCACCTTTTCAGGGATTTCCCCCAAAATACTACAAACCCATACAAATCAAAAGAGGAAATTGATTAGGAGGGTTTCTCGAAAATCCCAAGCAAGAGAAAGGTAGGTAGAAGGGAAACTAAACAACGAGGGATGACTTTAGAGTAGAAAAATGATAACAGATTCCAATCCTTGGAGGGGGGAGACTAGTGAACCAAGGGAGGATGATAAATCAAATGACTAGAAGGAAGACACAAAGAATACCACCGCAAAATGGGAGGAAATACCAAAAATAAGAAAGACCTCCTCAAATCTAGGGAAAGAGCATCTTGCAAAAGGGGAAGCAAAGATTAAAGATACCCATGACCTAGAATCTGAGTCGAAGGAGGAATCAGAAGTTGAAACAGCATAGGACATGGATCTGGAGGAAGTAGAGGTGGATATGATAGCTCTAAGAGCAGTACATGGAGAAAAAAAATTAAATAGCATGCCAATCCACCGACTACATAAGCTGCAAAGGGATCTGTTGAAAGTAAAATGGGTGGGAGCCTCCCAAGGTTCCCCATAATCCACCATTGGCAAAATGGGCATCAAAACTAACCCCCTCAAGTCTCTGAAAAATATTCTTGGGGAGGAAAGGAAGATAGGAAGAAAGCCTCACAAACAAAAAATAAAGGAAACGATTTCCCTATTGGTAGATCCAGTCCAAGTGGTAGGCCTATCAGATAATTATTCCCCCTCCCAACCAAAGTGTTAAATACAAACATTATTTCATGAAATGTGAGAGGACTTAATGCACCATCTAAACATAGGATGTTACGAAATCAGAGAAGCCAAGAGAAAGAAGAGATCGTTATGTTACAAGAAACAAAATGTGACATGGAAAAGATGAGAAGGATAACCCATAAAGTTTGAAAAGTATGTGTAGTGCAAGCGATTGAAGTAGAAGGGGCCTCAAGAGGACTAGCCATCTTATGGGATCCAGAGACTTTGAAGGTCGAGGCTCACTCAGCGCGTCAGTGGATCCTAACTTTAAAATTCAAAGTCATAGGAATGAGAGAGCATCGGTATGTCTCAAATGCATATGGCCCCTAAGCCCCAAGTAAAAAGAGGGATTTATTAGATGAGTTAAATT
Organism: Picea sitchensis; assembly: GCA_010110895.2. NCBI lineage: Eukaryota > Viridiplantae > Streptophyta > Pinopsida > Pinales > Pinaceae > Picea > Picea sitchensis. Next base: position 197,326 of record SNQJ01S0004041.1, on the reverse strand, counting down.
TCTTAGGCATCACCATGCAACAAAAACCCTGGATCGTGGGAGGGGATTTCAACATGATTAAATATTTACTAGAAAAAAGAGAGGATCCAAAAGATTGGATCCAAATAATGAAGCCTTTGGGACACTGATAGAGCACCTCATATTAATATATATTCCCATGAGGAGTGGTATGTACACTTGGAAAAACAAAAGAGGCAATGACAAGAGGATAGAGGTGCGTCTAGATAGGTTCTTAGTCTCTGAATTTTTTTCCAATCAAAGCAAGCTATCTCTGCATATGTCCTACCCTACTTTGGGATGGACCATTTGCCTATTGTTTTATAATGGAAGAAAATATTGAGGCAGGGGCCCTAACCCTTACACTTTGAAATTGTTTTGTTGGAACACCCTGACTTGCAAAAGAACCTGACAATCTGGTGGAAGGAGAAAAATAATTAATATGTAACAAATATGTTCTAGTTCCAACAAATAATCATACATGTGCACAAACTCATTAAGACATGGAACAAGGAGGTCTTCAGAAATATCTTTGAGGAGAAAAGGAGACTGAAATCATAGAAGGAGGAGATCCAAGAGAAGGCTATTTAGGGGATTCATTCGAAGGATGCAACCACAAGGGAGGAATAAATATGAATGGAACTAATCAAAAGAGATAAACAAGAGTAAATGTTGTGGAAACAAAATTCTATAATCAACTGACTCAAAGAGGGGGACAAGAATAACAATTTTTTCCACAATTCCCTCCTACAAAGGAGAAGAAGAAATAGGATAGCATCCATCAGATTGACGGGGGGAAGAAATCAAGGAAACTCGGGAGGACATTGAGGAAGAACTAAAAAACTACTTCAATCATCCGTTGACAAAGCCATACCATCATAGGGAGGAATCCATCTATAAGATCATAGGTTCCATCCTCAATGTAGTGTACCTTTTTGCTTACCCAGAGCGTATAACGCACTATGTAACAATCTGTACATGCACTTCTACATAATTCGTACATGCATTATATAATCACATGCATTCAAGTAGAGAAATACATTTAACTTAGAGTAAAAACATATAATTTTACTGCTACGATTAACAATCCATAGCATTTAATCAATAATTCATATACACAGTGGAAGTCATGATAATTTATGTAGCATAGTCATGCAAAATGTGATAAGAACATAGTTAGATACTTATCTTGTAACAGTGTTAAAATCCACCAACCAAGTGCAGGCCTTCCACGAACCTCCAAGCCTTAGACCACACTGCTCATCATCTCAACAGTGGATCACCCCCGAGCTGGGACTGAGCTCCACCCCAAGGCAAGGAATCCTAGGCTAGGCTGAGGTTACAGGGAAAACAACACATAAATATCTGGAAAGATTCTTCCCAAAGATTCCATCTTACTCCCACTACTACCAGACTCTCATTCCCCACATGCCTGTACCGCCCGGGAGTATACACCTTCACACGCACAGTCCATCAGTGCTAACCTCCTCTCTGGGTTTCGGCAACAGGCATGATCAGGAAGTCTCAGAGTCTGAAGCTGGTGCTGGACACTCTCTGGAAGAAACCGCTTCCCAGCAAACTCTTTCACCTGGGAAGAGTTACTCACAGGCCTGACAACCTGCTTCTTCCCAACCACAGTCACCTCCATCACCAGAAGAGAGGTCATACACAAGCTCAACACAAGCTTACTCTAGTCAGTATGCTACGCGCAGTCCAGCACTGCGTGGCCACAACAACCAATTGGGAAAAACGAACACGTGCTTCCCCAACGGGTTCCACAATCACGGGATCGTATCACGGTTTTTGTTTCGGAATGGTACGAGGTTAATCTTGCAAAGGTTGTACTGGTTCATGCTCAGACCGTCGGGTAGAATGGAGAAGATCCCCCCTCCCTCGGTTCATCTCGGCTATTATATTTGCATGCACCAGGGTTGACACTTGTCACCCTGGGAAATGCATGCGTTCCCATAGCATGCATCCCTTTTGCACGTTTTTCCCTTGCTAGGAACTTAGGATAAAATAAAATACACATGTATTTTGGGAAATAATATTAAAATATTATTCCGAGGATTAAGCCCCCTAGGCTTAGCCCCTAGGCTCAACACTTAGCTCATTTTTCCCACCTTCCAGCCCCTAATCCCTTGCCCACTCTGTGGACGCTCAGTCCCCCTTCACTCATTCATCGTGGTCGGTCTACACCTGGCGGTGTTTATATTTTTATTAATCATTTTGCATACATACATGTACATCA
>SNQJ01S0004041.1:165484-181130 GCA_010110895.2 Picea sitchensis | reverse complement strand
GGAATAATATTTTAATATTATTTCCCAAAAGACATGTGTATTTTATTTTGTCCTAAGTTCATGGCAAGGTAAATACGTGCAAAATGGATGCATGCTATGGGAACGCATGCATTTCCCAGGGTGACAAGTGTCAACCCTGGTGCATGAAAATATAATAGCCGAGATGAACCAAGGGAGGGGGGATCTCCTCCATTCTACCTGACGGTCTGAGCGTGAACCAATCCGACCTCTGCAAGATTACCCTCGTACCATTCCAAAACAAAAACCGTGATACGATCCCGTGATTGTAGAACCTGTTGGGGAAGCGCGTGTTCATTTTTCCCAATTGGTTGTTGCGGCCACGCATTGCTGGACTGCGCGTAGCATACTGACCAGAGTAAGCTTGTGTTGAGCTTGTGTATGACCTCTCTTCTGGTGAGGGAGGTGACTGTGGTTGGGAAGAAGCAGGTTGTCAGGCCTGTGAGCAACTCTTCCCAGGTGAAAGAGTTTGCTGGGAAGCGGTTTCTTCCAGAGAGTGTCCAGCACCAGCTTCAGACTCTAAGACTTCCTGATTCGGCCTGTTGTCGAGACCCAGAGAGGAGGTTAGCACTGATGGACTGTGCGTGTGAAGGTGTATACTCTCGGGTGGAACAGGCATGTGGGGAATGAGAGTCTGGTAGTAGTGGGCGTAAGATGGCATCTTTGGGAATAATCTTTCTCACATCGTACGGTCTTTACAGATCCTGAGATTTCTCGAAGGAATCTCATCCGTTCGCCTTAACTTAGTCGCATGCTAATGTCTCGACAGTATGGTCGTGATTTATTAAGACGAAAGTCCGAGTTCTTGTCATCGGAACTTCCGAATCCCCGATCCTTTCAACGGGTAGTCTCGCAACACATGGCCATCTCAAATCGGATGGTCCACGACTGTTCTGGGGTTTCCATCCTGGAAAGTCCCGATCCCTTGTTACCAGGACTCCCGATATCGCGATTCCCGATTTCCCGAAATGGAAAATCTCGCGACGCGTGTCCTCCATCTTTCGGACGGTCTAGATCTATTTCGAAACTTTCGCCCCTCGTCTCTGAGGTTTAACCTTCAGACATCTCCCGACAGATCCCACGGCTAAAGGGTGTTCCGGCCTAGATCTGACGGCTCAAAAGTTTCCTAACCAATTAGGAATTTCGCATATCGCGATTTCCACATTCCTATGTATTTCAAAAAAGAATTTTTAATTCCTACACACATTTTTCTAGATCCGACGGTCGCGAGAGCTCGCCTTCCCTCCCGAACAGATCCTAAGGTTCTAACACCATTGGTGTAGAGACCTGTCTCCCCGTGGCCATAAAACACACCCACTGCAGTTTCACTGCACCGCTAAACCTCCTGAGCTTGTAAGCGCAGTCAAGCAACTACTTGACACTCTAGAACAACCCAAGGTCTGAAATTGGCCATTCCAGGCCCAATTTCTCTTCACATTCTCGGTCCAAAGACCGCTCCACTGGCCCATCTAGGCTCAGTGTCGAAACCTTGGCTATGATACCAATTTGCAGTGTACCTTTTTACTTACCCAGAGTGTATAACGCACTATGTAACAATTTGTACATGCACTTCTACATAATTCGTACATGCATTATATAATCACATGCATTCAAGTAGAGAAATACATTTAACTCAGAGTAAAAACATATAATTTTACTGCTAAAATTAACAATCCATAGCATTTATCAGTAATTCATATACACAGCGGAAGTCATGATAATTTATGTAGCACAGTCATGCAAAATGTGATAAGAACATAGTTAGATACTTATCTTGTAACAATGTTGAAATCCACCAACCAAGTGCAGGCCTTCCACGAACCTCCCAGCCTTAGACCACATTGCTCATCATCTCAACAGTGGATCACCCCCGAGCTGGGACTGAGCTCCACCCCAAGGCAAGGAATCCTAGGCTAGGCTGAGGTTACAGGGAAAACAACACATAAATATCTGGAAAGATTCTTCCCAAAGATGCCATCTTACGCCCACTACTACCAGACTCGCATTCCCCACATGCATGTTCCGCCCGGGAGTATACACCTTCACACGCACAGTCCATCGGTGCTAACCTCCTCTCTGGGTCTCGGCAACAGGCCGGATCAGGAAGTCTCGGAGTCTGAAGCTGGTGCTGGACACTCTCTGGAAGAAACCGCTTCCCAAAAAACTCTTTCACCTGGGAAGAGTTGCTCACAGGCCTAAGAACCTGCTTCTTCCCAACCACAGTCACCTCCCTCACCAGAAGAGAGGTCATACACAAGCTCAACACAAGCTTACTCTAGTCAGTATGCTACGCGCAGTCCAGCACTACGTGGCCGCACCAAGCAATTGGGAAAAACGAACACACGCTTCCCCAACGGGTTCCACAATCACGGGATCATATCATGGTTTTTGTTTCGGAATGGTACGAGGGTAATCTTGCAGAGGTCGGATTGGTTCACGCTCAGACCGTCGGGTAGAATGGATAAGATCCCCCCTCCCTTGGTTCATCTCGGCTATTATATTTGCATGCACCAGGGTTGACACTTGTCACCCTGGGAAATGCATACGTTCCCATAGCATGCATCCCTTTTGCACGTTTTTCCCTTGCCAGGAACTTAGGATAAAATAAAATACACATGTATTTTGGGAAATAATATTAAAATATTATTCCCAGGCTTAAGCCCCCTAGGCTTAGCCCCTAGGCTCAACACTTAGCTCATTTTTCCCACCTTCAAACCCCTAATACCTTGCCCACTATGTGGACGCTCAATCCCCCTTCACTCATTCATCGTGGTCGGTCTGCACCTGGTGGTGTTTATATTTTTATTAATCATTCTGCATACATACATGTACATCAGCAGGCTCCTGGCCTTCAACACTTAGGCTCCATGGCCTAACAAACACATAAGCCTACCAGCTTATACAAAACTTGGCTCACCGGCCTATAGACATGTTTACAATTCATTTCATATATCATGATTTGCAACGGGGCTCGGTCTTGGGGACACTACACTCAATTTAGTCTCCCCATAATAGAACCAACGTCTTATAAGACCAACGTCTTTGGAGGAAGTGGAAATCATAGTTAAATGCATGGCCTCTAGGAAATCCCTAGGACCAGATGGATTTACCACTGATTTCTTTCAAGCAAGTTGGTCGGTCCTGGTATGGGATATTTGGGAAGTGGTTGAGGAGTCTCGCATGTCTAGATCCATCCTATAGGCCTTCAATTCCACTTTCATTACCTTAATCCCCAAGGCCAAGGAATTCATTAATGTAGATAAGTTTCATCATATTTCTCTCTCTAATGTCATTTATAATATTGTCACTAATTTAATAGCATCTAGACTTAAGCCCATCCTTTCCATCATTATTTCACAAGAACATGGGGGTTTTGTGGAGGGGAGGCAAATCTTGGATGGTATAGTGGTGGCTCATGAGATCATCCACTCCCTCAATTATACGAGGAAAGCATGGATGATGATGAAGTTGAACATGTCTAAAGCCTATGATCATATGAACTAGGAATTTCTTAGGAAAATGATGGAAGTGTTTGGATTCAAGGAGGATTGGGGTAAGTGGTTCTTAAACTTGGTCTTCTCGGCCTTTTTCTCCATCTTGGTGAATGGAACCCCCTCCATAACTTTCAACCCCTCTCGAAGCCTCAAACAAGGTGACCCCCTCTCCTAAATTCTTTATATTATCCCGGTGGAGGGCCTGGGCTGAAGTATAACACATGCTAAAATGGATGGCTCCATCCAGGGTATATCCTCGCACTCCCTCGAAGATCCTCTATCACACATGTAGTTCGTAGATGATACCTTCATGATAGGCCAAATGACTGTAAGAGAACCCCTAACATTTAAAAATGTTCTGGATTTATTCAACAAGGCCTCTGAGACCCTAATCAACCTGAACAAATCTCAAATATTTGTCTTAAATATAGCCCAACCAATCCAAAGAAACATTTCCTTCCTCATAGGCTTCCAACAGGCATCCCTTCCCTCCAAATACCTGGGGCACCCTCTCCTATCCAAATCTCTTCGCAATGCATCCTGGGAAGAGCATTTGGAAAAAATAAAATCCAAATTATCTAGCTACACTTGTAGATTTATTTCTCTCCCAAGGAGAATATTGTTAATTAAATCAGTCCTAATGTTGATGTCGATGTATATTTTCCCATTTTTGGTCGCTCCCAAGAATATTTTAAAGAAAATCAAGAACCAACAATTCTCTTTCCTCTGGGGAGGGGAAACTAAGGGGAGAAAATGGGCTCTAGTGGCATGGAATAATATATGCAAGCCTAAGGATCAAGGAGGACTAGGAATTGCAGAGCCACAAGAAGTTGGTCAAGCATTGAAAGCTAAACTATGGTGGATATGGGTAAAAAATCTTAATTCCCTATGGGAAAATATTTTGAAAATTAAATATTCCCTATAGATCCCCTGGGAGGAGCTGATCTGAGCTAAGGAGACAGTGTGGGTTCCTTAATATGGAAAAATTCATGGAAAAATCGAGGACTAGTCCAACATCATTGTTTTTGGGAGATATATAATGGCCATCCATCCCTCTTTTGCGATGATGCATGGGATAAACACCCCACCCTCGGGCACTCAAATCATTTTCAAAATCTGAGATAGAAAATGATATGGGAAGGATGGACAAGAATTCACCAATACTGGTTGACTCGATAGGGCATGATGAACCCACATAACCAAACTTAGAAACCTCTGAAGGATTGCACAATACTATGGAAAGAAGACAGGAAAAGGAAAATGCAGGAAGTATGGAGGGAGTGACAACTAAAAATAAGAACAAGGGAGGATATCGTTAGATGGGGAGCGCAGGGTGATGGAAATTTTTGAGTGAAAGGCTTCTTGTTGTGGAACGTTTGGAAAAAAAGAAATAGAATAATTTTCAAAAACAAATTCCTTACCAATGAATAGGTCTAACACATCATCTGTACCAACTTACAAGAATCCATAGTAGCATCAATCTGGTTAATGCAATATGCGGAACTAGAGGAGCATGAAGCCATCATTTTTAAAAATTGGAATATTGGTTCATGCCTGAAGCGGACTACCCTCATTAAAAAACCTATGTGATCGAGACCCAAAGAACAGTGGAAACCCCCACAAGAGGTATTACTAAAGCTATAATCCAATGGCACATCTAAAGGAAATCCCGTATCAGAGGGAGCAGGGGAGTTTTTAGAAACCATTAGGGAGAGGTTTAGGTATTATTCACCACAAACCTATGTAATTCTTTGAATAGTGTGGTAGAGTTGGTCGACCTCCTCAGGGGGTTAGTGATAGCACAGGAGAAAGGATTCAGAGCCATTATCGTAGAAGGAGACTCACAGGTGCTTATTGTTTCTTTGAGGAAAATTTTGAATGGGACTCCACTAAACAATCTCTCGAAACATTGGTGCCCAACATATGGTCTATCCGAGACAATGAGGATTTCTAGATCAATCCTTATCATCATACCCGAACATGTTCACCTCAAATCCAATGTTATAGCGGACTAGATGGCTAATTATGGGGTGTCCATGCCTAATCAACATTGCATATGGATGGAAGGGGACCCACATCCATGAGGGCTCTAGGACCAGGTGGACCGATTAAGACAGATCGATATGGTTGGCCCCAAGGTGATGGAGGGAGGCGACACACGAGGGTGAAGAGATGCTCAAATAATTTGGAATGGACAGGTTCTCAAATTAACTAATTCAAAGGTAGGTGGTGAGTACGTCATTTTTCCTTAACATGAGATGGATCTGATTGAAGTGATGTAGAGAAATAATAACATATATCCATCCATAATGGAAAAGCATGGGAACCATAAGGGCATCCCAAGAGTTAGTACACAACATTCATTTCAGGAGATGACGAAGGATCACAAACATTTTTGGATCATTTGCGACTGTGATGGCTCTGGGATGACGATGGGTATTGCTCGTGTGTTTATGATGGTGCACTTATTCAGTAAGAGTGACGACAAATGAATTTAAAATATTTCCTTGGAGGACGCTCAAAATGTTTTGGCCAAATATGTGATATTTTTTCTGGTACTGCTAATTGGAAGCAGAGTCAGATCTCAATTTCAAAAACCTCCACCAATCCCTATCAGCCTAAGGGGTCAATTAACTGCCCAATCGACGTGGATGAGTTTCAGTTCGAGGGGGACATTCAGGCTCATGTAGGAACCCCAACTCCAAGCAAGAACTCTCAGGGGAAGTATGAACTAGGTTAGTTGGTCTCTGTTTCTTGTTTTAATTAGACTGTGGGTCAAGTCTTTTTTTTCAATTCAGGAAAATAGTCGGCAGCTTAGGCATCAAACTCTTATCCCTACTATAGAATTTTTTTACGGCTACAAGACCCAGGATCTAGAACTATAGATGTTCTTCTCTATTAAGTAGAAGACTCATGATGATGACATTGTCAAGGATTTGGGTTGATTTCAACTAATGGTAGACCCCCTTGCTCTTTTTGTACCATTTTTATGAATATAATAGAATCCTTTTCCTTTTTTAGATTTAAAAAAATAAAAACCGAACTAAGAAGAAAGAAATGGAGAGAAGAGGTGGGATTGTTTTTTGAAGATGATATCCATAATATTGTAAACATGTCACAAGTTTAAATATTTGGAAACCTATGTAAGAGGTTGAAAAGTTTATTATTAATGATTACATAGAAGAATAATTTAGTTAGTTGATAATATATTGATAGATGCAAATTTGTTCCATATCATAATTGGGCTACCAAATCAAGGGTTTCTAGTAATCCTAAATGATGAAAACCTTTCACATTTAGTGGATAAATTCACATGGGACCTCAATGTCGATGTCAATTCAAAAGGAGTGGAATTGAAACTGTAAAGTATTAATGAGGATTTACATTACTATCTTACATCGTTTTAGTGAAAAGAGATAGGGTGATGATATTTTCTTCCATCTTACGATTCTATGTTTAGACTTAGGATTATATATGGTCTTATATTTTTTCATCAAAATATGCTATGAAGTTGTGCTAAGTCTCTTGTGTGTCAAGGCCCTAGTTTAAGTTTGCATTATGTTGTTGAGGATTATTACTCTTATGTGTCAAGACTCAAAACCCTAAGTTAGGTTTAAAGTGTGTAGTTGAGAATGATTGCATGTAAATTTTGACCCCTCTTTTGAATTCCCAAAGCATAAACGTGACAATGAAAGGGATCTAGAAAAATAAGAACCTTTGTTATGCCCAATTTTGGGAGAGGGACATGTTTTGTGGATGGATGGTGAGACCCATAAGATACTATGGGATGGCCAAGTGTTGGCACAACATGAAACATAAAGAAATAGTAAAAAATGGTTTTACTGATGGGATATGAAAAAAAAACATCATTCAATTGAGAGTGTTGGGATCTTGGATCACCCATTTGGACTTTACCCTTACCATTTTCCATCCAAAGATGAATATTCTCTCTACAATGCCTCTTTCAAGAAACATAGATGGGGTGTAAGAAAATAGTCTGTGTTCACCATTATGCATTAAGGTCTAAGCTAGGGACTATTTGTTTACTAATTAGATCCCTTTATCCTCATGGATAGTTTTTTTATGATGTGATACATGCATGTTGGTGTAGTGTGACTATACAGGTCAACTATGGTACATTTTGACTTGTAGAATGTTGACAATATGTTACTCTAAAGGAACCATGGCATTGTACTCTTTAACATGTAATTTCCATGAGATCTTTGGTCATAATGGTTGGGTTGTTCCTTGATGAAAAATAAAATAAAATTTTAGTCCTATTTTGATTATTTAATAAGTGGGTACATTACAATGATATTTTCTAGGATGATCTTTTCCCAAAGGGATAGTTTACTAGTTACTAGCCTTCAAATAAGCTTGGCCCCGAGAGCTCTATTCAACCAGTTATGTTTTTTAATTTCAAAGCCTCCACAGATTATGGGTTTGCATATTTTCTTCTAAATGACTAGGGAGAATTGTGTAGTGTCTCCATTACCACCATTCCAAAGGAAGTTGTTGGAGCCACTTCACACACACCTAAGATTTATTTTTACTAAGGTTTTTCATTTTTTTATTAGTCATTATTATTCATTATCCAGTCTCCTATATTTTAGCAAGAATATTCATCTAGGGAGAATATTCTCTTCAGTTTTCACTTCAATTTGACTAGTTGAGTGGAGTCTAGATGGTGCATTGGTTTTGTCACCATGCAACATTGGGATCATCACCAACTAATGTGCATTATCCTTGGTATCATCACCAGACTGGCGCATTACCCATGATTTCTTGATCTCCTCCTCACTTCACTATGTTTCAGTCAGTTAACTGAAGACTAGTAGACTAGTTAACTCAGTTAGGTGGCAGTTTACTCCCGTAACTGCCTGAGAGACTAGACTAGGTGGCAGTTCACTTTTGTAACTTCTGGTGTGTGTCTAGATCACTCTAAACCACCACTATGGTGCATTGGATTCACCTCCATTGTGCATTGGTTGAGTTATACAAAGTATATGATGTGCAAATTATTCATTATTCATTACAGTTAATGAGAATTCTTCCATTCTTTCTCTCTTGCTTCTTCTTTATCAATTACTCTCTGTAAATGTGTGTGGTATTTTATAGCTAGATCTATTATTTGTGTTGATATTATGGTAGTTGTAGGAGGTATTAACCTCCATGTGTAACCCTGAAAATAATAGAATATTCCTAGAAGAAAGAAGAAACCTTAAAGCATGGATAATAAACCTAGGAGGAAAGTTGGCTCAAGAGAATATTTATTATTGAGTGTTTAGCCTCCAGAATGAGAAGTTGGCCCGGACATCTCAGGAGAAACAATATAAATACAGTACATCAAATTTCATTTTGAGGATACAAATCACAACTGAAGAAATGCAAGAGTGTGCGCTACAGAAATTGGGTAAGTGCGCAAGTCTAGAGAGTAGTTGCAGTTGCAGCTACTACAACCTGTATTCTCAGTTTATGCTTGGAATTTATATTGGTTATGGTTTGGACTTTATTCCTTGTATGCTAGTTCTGGAGAGAGTTACGCTACATTTATTGGCTATTAGGCCTAGGGTTTTCTTCCGAAATCATTCTTTGTCAAGGTTAAGGTGCTCAGGGGTGGCTTTAACCTATGGTTGGGTGACAATATTGCTAAATCATCTATGGTTAAACAAGCACATCTATTATTTCTAAAAGGTTATGGGCCCACACTATCTTTGGACAGTCTAACCACTGGAAGATAGATTGGGAGGATTTTCTCATTTATAGTTGCAGTTGCAATCATTTTTTGTTGCAACAATGAAACCCTAACCCTCGTGTTGAGGCATCTTAAGTGAAGAGATTGACCTAATTTATGGATATCCTAGTGCACCCTAACCCAGCGCACCTCCTGGTACTCTCAGCAAGCTAAGACGCCAAGTTTGAGTTATTTTTCAAAGGTTGACCAAGTCAAAGAAGTCATGACTTATTCTATGAAGTTAGAAAACAAGTTAGAAGGGGATTCTATTTTCAAAGCATGGAAGACAAGGATTGATCTCATCCTTTCCAAGAATAAAGTGTTGGATATTGTGAAAGGAAATATCGTGGAACCACAGTTTGAAGAAGGAAAAGACAAGGAACCTCAGAATGTTGCAATTATGGAGAAGTTCAAGGACAGTGACATCAATTCCATGAGTATCATAGTGGACTATGTAAAACACCACTTGATACCCTACATCTCTCATCTTGACTTATCTAAGAAGATGTACGATGACCTAACTAACCTCTTCTCAGTCAAAAACATTGGACAAGTAATGAGTCTGAAGAATGAACTATGTGACATGAAAATGAATGATGATGACAACATAACATCATACTTTGTGAGAATCTCTCAGTTAAGAGATAAACTACAAGCTATTGAAGAAATCGTCTCAGAGAAGGAACTAGTAAATATAGTACTCAATGATCTTCCCATGACATGGGATGCATTTGCCACAAGCATGAACACAAGTAAGGAGTATCCCACATTTGAAGAAATTTGGACTTGTTGTGCACAAGAAGAATCAAGGATTAGTGCAAAAGAGAAACCCCAAAATAAATACGATGATCAAGCCTTCATAGTAAGGTTCAATAATTTCAGGAATAAAAAGAAGTTTGGCTCAAGGAAGAAACCAAATCAAGAGAAAGATATGTCAAAAATAAAATGCTTCAACTGTCGAAAATATGGTCACTACAAGAATCATTGTCCTGAGTTAAAGAAAATCAAGGAAACACACGAAGCATCAGTTTTTGAAGAAAGGGAACCCTCAAAGAAGGCCAAGAAGGATAAAAAAAACTTCTTCTTCTAAAAACAAGGTAGAAATATTCTTCATAGTTCTTGTACATACCATGTTTACATAGTTTATGCACATATATTTCATATCTATTTCTTAGAATATAAGATGTTCAAGTGAAAAAAAATATGTATGGAAGAATAACAAGATAAGGATTTCTATCACGATGACTACAAGTTAAGAAATACACGTGAAAAGATGAAGCACATTGAAAATACTTGGTAACAATTCCTGTGGAAGCTATTACATAAGTAACAACTACAAGATAAGCCAAAATCATAATCAAACTTGAAGAAACCTGGAAGAAGTAAAAACAGAAAGAAGTCAACAATCAAGAGGAAATTAGAAAAGGACTTGTAACACTTTGCATAAGGCAATAGGGATGCAGACGGAAGCGCAGACTCTCTTAGATGGGGGCAGTTGATTATATAATTCCAAAAGAAGATCATGCATTCATGCATGAATCAAGGATTAGGAGGGAGCTAATCCTAAATAATATGATCCATTGAAGTATCTACCCATGTTCCCATTGATAATATCAACCATGAAAAGCAACACGTGTTCAGTTTGACTTTAGAAGAAGTCTTCTTTGAAAAGAAGCCTTAAAGTATCCCTGGTTTTCCATCTACATCCATGATCCTATGATGAAAGAAGGAAGTTGGAATCTTCCTGAGGGCATGGAATCTATAGAAAAATCCATGGACCCAAGAGCTAAAGAGAAACATGAGGAAGAACATGAAGATTCCAAGAGAGAAAGAAAATCCATAACAACCAACCATTATACCGAGAATCACAAGACTACCAACTTGGATTGAACCCACTAGAAGCAATCAAGCAAAAATAATGAAACATATGATAAAGAACAATATATGTAAGAAATTGTGAAAAAGGATTATGAATAGAAGTATTGCGAGATTCATAACTAGAGGTTCTTCTAGAAGGAGGAGAAGACTATGATAACAACCTATTCCCGTAAACCAAATACACCTCTATCTAAGCTATTATATCTCTTGCAATATCCATGGATTGAAGTTTACATTAGTTGGTTGTAAAATAATGCTCTCTCAATAGATAATTTGAGGAAGAAAGCTTATGTAAAGCAATATCAAGTTTTTGAGGTATACCAGAAAGAGACCCATGTATGCAGATATAAGAAGACCTTGTATGGATTCAAACAACTTGATGCAGAGTATCTCATATACAACAAAAGCGTGGTGAAAAATTTCTATGACAGAGATATCAGAATAATTACTCATAAGTTTGGGACAATGGATTTATAATCCATGGAAAACTCTCATGATGACATAAGAAGTTCCACTTGGATATGTTTCAGTTTGAGCCTTGCCACGATGTCATGAGCTAGCAGGAAACAAAAGTGTTGAATTCGACCATGATATATATTGTAATGATCAGAGCTACATGAAGCCTTCAAATAAAACCAATGTTCCATAACAAACCAAAGTACATTGAGATCAAGCATTACATTCTCCATGATTAAGTCCAGAAAAGAGAAGTGGTTCTCCAATATATCTCCACATATGAGCAGATAGAAGATATTCTAGTAAAACCTCTATCCAAGATGAAAAGTTTGCAAGTTGAGGCTTGTGGAGACGAATTCCTTAGTAAAAAAGAAGAGATTACTCCCAGTTTGGGAGGGAGCACTGATGTGTTACTGATTTATGGACAACCATTTTTCAATTCAAAAAATGGTCCAGGATGAGCAGTTCATTTCCAATTCGGAAAGTGGTTTGATATTTCTGATGGGCATGCATTTTCCAGTTCGAAAAATGGTCCAGATCAGACAGTCATTTTCGTAATGGAAATGGTTTGATAGATTGTTGATGTACCATAGACAACGATTCCCCTTGTGGCCAGTGTGGGGGAATGGTCTAGGACAACCATTCTTCTTGGTAGTCACTCTGAGTAGTGGTCAAGTAGAATGGTCTGCCTCGTCAGGTAGTCATTCTTTCTAAGTTCAAAGTTGTGAGAAGTTTCAAAGAATGGTCCGTTTTGGAGGTTGGTGTAGGATAGTCATTTCCATTAGGAAATGGTCCAGAAAATCATTCCCTAGGTCAAACTCATTCTCTCCAAGTTGCATTCTATTTAGTGCCAGAGGAATGGCCCAGTTAGGTGAATGGTCCAGTTTCAACAATAAGGGACATGCAGTCCCTAGGGAAGGCTCATTCTATCAAGGTTGCACTATGTTTAGTGCCAAAGGAATGGCCCAGTTAGGTGAATGGTCCAGGATAAAAAATCAGGGACATGTGTTCTTCTATGCTTGAGAAGAATAGTCCAGATAGCCCATGTCTGATGTTTTACTTTCTAAGGGAAGATGTTCTTCCATATCTCACATATGTGAGTGGAAGAATGGCCCAGATGACTAAGTTTATATCATGATATTGTTTTATGTGTAGGTTGATATCATATGATATGATTTCTATGGAGACTGTATGTCTCTAGACAATAGATGCATGTTACTTTGGTAGATGTGTTCCACTGGTTGTGACTATGTGTCACTGATTAAGTAGTCGTTTTCTACTTCGTGTGGTAGTGTACCATTGGATTGTAGTTGTGTACTACTATGGATAGACACAGTTGTGTTCTATTGAATGTCATTGTTATGATTTTCATGTATACTATCAATGGTGTTGAAAATGATTATCAGATAGATGGATAGTCAGTGTGCTCATGGACAAACATTCTCCAGGCAAAAGAATGGTCTAGATAGAATAGATTGTTCATGTACATGTATTCTCTCTGTGGAGAATGGTCCAGGTTGACAGTTTGTTGACATGTCATAGACTAGCATTTTCCTAAGGCACAGATTGTGGCCTGATTAGGAAAGTGGTTCAGGACCAATATTTTCTAAGGAATATAGGTTGAGACAGATCTCTATGGTACATATGACCCGATTAGAAAATAGTCCTAGACTAACATTCCTACAGGAATGGTTTATGTAGCCCATGGCGTAGATTTTAGCATCTGTTAGGACAATCATTCTTCTAGGACGTATTTCCAGATTAGATTAATGGTCCTTGTATCACTCTGTGGAGTGAGTGACTTATTCAACATCATGCCTGATTACTCAGATGGAGTATGGCTTTGAGAGATGATGCAGTTGATTCTATCAAATGATACCGATAGTGATGATGGTGCTCGTGATCTAATCATGAGATAACATGTACGGCTATGATGATCCTACGGGTTGAATGATATATTTGTGCTCAATACCATTGCCTTCAATACCTCCCTAGCTAGGAGGGAGTGTTGATATTATGGTAATTGTGGGAGGTATTTACCCTCCATGTGTAACCCTGACAAGAATAGAATATTCCAGGAAGCAAGAAGAAACCCTAAAGCATGGATAATAACCCTAAGAGGCAAGTCGGCTAAAAAGAATATTTATTATTGAGTGTTTAGCCTCCATAATGAGAATTCAGCTCAGACAGCTCAGGAGAAACAATATAAATACAGGACGTCAGAGTTCATTTTAAGGATACAGCTCACAACTACAGAAATTCAAGAGTGTGCACTATAGAAACTGGGTAAGTGCACAAGTATGGAGAGTAACTGCAGCTACAACTACTGCAACCTGTATTCTTGGTTTAGGATTGGAATTTATATTGGTTATGGTTTGGAATTTATGCCTTGTATGATATCTCTTGAGAGAGGTACACTACATTGATTGGCTATTAGGACTAGGTTTTTCTTCCATAATCATTCTCTGTCAAGGTTAAGGTGCTTGAGGGTGGCTTCGGCCTATGGTTGGGTGAAAATATTTCTATATTGTCTATAGTTAAACGATCACATCTATTATTTCTAACACTGTGTAGGTTAAACACATTCACATGGTATCAGAGTTGATGAACTAGTAAGAAAAATCTACACCAAATTATTTTTTCAGGTACCAAAGATTGAAGACAACGGAAAAATGGAATTCCCAAAAGAATTCATTCTTACACCTTACAATTACTTTGCATGGAAGGAGATAATAATGATACATCTCTGAACCAAAGGATTTTATAGGTTAACCTTGAATACAGACACAAAACCAACATCATCCATAGAAAAATACAAGTATCTAAATCAAATGGATGAACCATTCAAAACAATTTGCAGTGTCATCTCTCTCGATCTCCTTTTACATATATCTTCCTGTAAAACCCCCAATGAATCTTGCACCACCTTGGAAGGGATACTTGGAAAACATGATGAGATAATGGGACAATGCTCGAGTTGGAATTGCTCACATTGGATCCAAAAAGCATCGACAATCTCCAAGATTTCTTTACAAAATTCAAGGATTTACTGTTGCAACTCAAAGTTTGAAGGGTTGATAAATATAAGGAGGATAAACAAATGGTTCTCACCATTCTCTCCAAACTTGGTCCTAAATTCTCTGTGTTTGTATCCACATTCCATTCAGTCAAATTCATCTTTGGAGCCACCTGGAATATGCCTTCTCTTGAGGAATTTATTGAATCCCTGACACAAGAGAAAACCAAGATCATCAACATGGGAAAAATGGAATCCATAAATATTATAAATCCAAAGATAAATACAAAAGGAAAGCTCATGCAAATCTGAAGAAGGAAGGGTACTCAAAAGCCTTCACCGATGCCTCCAGATCCAAAGGTGGAAAGGGAAGAAAAGAGGATAAATGCACATACTTCCATAAAGGATTCCATCCAAAATCCGCATGCATGAAAAAGAAAATAGATCTAGTGACTCAAATACTTCAGAGAAACAACCTTGGATATCGCATCCTAAGGGAGCCAAGAAGAAGAAGACAGAATATCAGAATCCCAAGAAAGGCAATTCTAGCCATGCCTTGATTGTCATCAACTCCTCTCTCGATGCTTGGATCATAGATTCAGGAGCATCACATCACATGGTTGCCACAAAAACAGTATATTCTTCATTGGATGCATTCAAAGGTCCTCCTATTCTGATGGGGGCACTACTACATATGGGTGGATTATTCCATGGAATTTTTCCATTCTTCCACTAGTTTTGTCTTTTTTTTTTAAACAGGGCGGGATTTTCATCGTTATTTCCATGAAAGTTCATCGCAATATCCACAAAAATCTTATTTTAATCTAGTCGGGATTTTCGTCTCTATTGCGACGAACTTTCGTTGCACTAGCGACAAAAAAATTTCCTATCTCATTTGTCGGTGTTAACAGCTAGTTGACTATTTGATCTATATATACGTGACTTTAAGAGACTTTGCGACACAATTTCTATAGTTGCAACATTGTTCTTGGCTTTTGTTTGAGCTTTTTATTTTTTCCGTCACCCACCGGTTGAAAAAATCCAATTCTC
>SNQJ01S0004041.1:117390-150207 GCA_010110895.2 Picea sitchensis | reverse complement strand
AATCTTGACAAAATATTGTCTTCTAAGAAATCGATTACCACCGAGTCTGTTGCCCTTTTGGTTGGAATGGCTTCCACCCACTTAGTAAAATAATCTGTAGTTGTTAAGATCCACTTATGTTGAGCACTGGAATGGGGATTAATATTGCCTATGAAGTCTAGACCCCATTGCTGAAATGGGGCTTCAGCTCTGACTGGAACTAGAGGCAGTGCAGGGAGCTTCTGTTTACCTATGAATAGTTGACAAGGGTTGCAGGCACGCACTTTGGCATTGACGTCCGAAAAGAGTTTTGGCCAGTAGTACCCAACCCTCAAGATCTTGTAAGTTGTAGTTCTCCATGCGTGATTCCCCCCACAGACTCCCTCATGAAATTCGTCTATAACCCACTGAGTTTCCGTTTCAACTAAACAGACCAACAGGAAACCGAGTGGATCTTTCCAATATAGCTAACTTTCGGCGACACAATATTTAACTACATGGAGTTTTAAAGTTCTGGATTTAGATGGTGATAGTTCATTTGGGCATTTTAGAGTTAGCAGGTATGACACTATGTATCTGTACCAGCCCGATGATAAGAACTTCTCTTCGATCTTGTTTGGACTTGTTTCTTCATTTAGCTTGTTTAGGTCCGTGTCTTCATCACCTTCCTACAGGCAATTGATATTTAGGGCTCTGAAATTCGACTCAGCTAAGAGTTTGGCTAGGTCTTTCCCTTTTATTAATTTGGTCGGTTTGACTTCCAGATCAAATTCCTGGATTTTGGCGAGCCATCGCCCTCTTTTTCCGTCATTGTCTGGTTGTACCAATATATCTTTCACATAAATGGTAGGCACATACGCAATTATCTTTGAGTGTAGTACATAAGTTCTGAATGCCTTTAATGCTTTTACCATTGTGCAGGCCTACTTTTCTATTATGTCATACTTCAATTCTGCATCTCTAAGGATTTTTCTAAAAAATGCGATCGGTTGTTCGAATCCTTCCTCATTTTTTTGTAGGAGCACCGCAACGATAGTGTGTTCAGAGGCAAATGAGAAAATAATAAAATCTTTCAGATAGTCTGGGCTTGCTAGCACAGGTGCCTCGCTTATGACTTTCTTAATATGCGCAAACGATGCTCTAGCCTCGGTTGTCCAATTTACCCCGCTGTCCTTCTTCAACATGCCTGTGATCAATTTTACGATCTCAACGAAATTCAGGATAAACCTTCGTAAAAAAATTATTCTTCCTAAGAAAGATTGAATCTCTCTTACATTTCTGGGAATATTTATAGTATCTATTGCTTCAATCCTCTTAGGATCAATTCTGATTCCATCCCTAGATATGATATGGCCAAAAAGATTACCTTCCCGCATAGCGAAATGTGATTTCTTTGGGTTCAAAGATAGACCAAACCTGCGGCATTTTTCGAAAGTCTGTTTAAGATGGACCAAGTATTCTTCATCGGTTTTAGAGAAAACCGTCAAATCGTCGAGGTAAATGACTACGAACTTGTCCCTTTCTCCTATGAAAGTGATGTCCATAGCGCGCTGGAATGTGACCCCTGCATTCATCAAACCAAAAGGCATTTTGCCATACATAAATGTACCCCATGGTGTGGTGAAAGCGGTTTTTTCCCTGTCTTGTTCATTCATGGCGATTTGATTATAACCAGAGAACCCATCTATCATAGACATTCGGTTTTCTCCAACAAATTTATCTAACACACGGTCCATTTTGGGCAGCGGATAATTGTCCTTGAGAGACGACTTATTTAAGTTTCGAAAATCCACACACAGTCTGATTTCCCCACTCTTTTTCCCGACCGGGACCAGGTTTGCTACCCAGTCCGAGTACCTCAGAGGTACGATTATTTTCGCGTCTAAAAGTTTCTTAACTTCTTTTTCGATCACAAGTAACAAAATGGGGTTAATTTGCCTAAGCTTTTGCCTAAACAGTTTGACCCCAGGCTTCAAAGGTATCTTGTGATCAATTATGGAAGTGTCATACGTTCTTAACTCATCATAAGACTAGGCGAAAACATCTTTATACTGTCTGAGTAGGTCTCTATACTTAACTTTCACTTCGGGAGGGAGGAACTTAGATATTTTTACCACCCTGGATTCTTTTTCAGTTCCTATATCACAGTCCTCCACTTCTTCTGGTTGGGGTTGCAAAGTGGATTTTACAGGTACGTCGTTCTGATCAAAAAGTCGTTCTAAAGGAATCAATCCTTTCAGAATCTGGTTGTTTTTAAGGACCAACATACGATGATCTGTAATTTTTTCTCGGAAGGCTTCAGGATCTTCCCCTTCTTGCATGATCCATATCGAGTCATGTTGATTTTCTTGGTCTGCATGAGTTTAAGAGAATTCACCCACTGCTGCAAGAAATTTCTTAATTTGTTTGTTATCCTCAAAGACCTGCCAGTGTCAAATATTGTCTGGTATAGAGGGTTTGTATCTGATCTCAATGTGATACTTCAATTTGAAATTCGTGGGAGGAGAGAAGGTTGAAGTTGCTTTTGCCAATGCATCAGCATGTAAATTCTCTGCGTGAGGGATAAAGTGGACATTTACGGATGAGAAAAAGTTTTCCATGAGATCCCAAGCACAATTTATGTATGTTCTTAATCTGGGATGCTTGGCTAGGTACTATCGGTTTATTTGTTTCACTATTAACTCTGCATCGCCATATACCTCTAAGTTATTTATATTTAGCTTCTTGGCAGCCTCTAATCCTAACACCAACGCTTCATATTCGCATACATTGTTAGTGTAATCTATATCCCACTGCAGTCGATAGGAAAAAGGAACAACGAACTTACCTCCAGGAGCCACTAAAATCACTCCTGCACCCGCCCCCTCAGAAGATGAAGCACTGTCAAAATACATTTTCCAGACACCGGTGTTACACAGATCCTCTGTCATGTAACTTGAATCCTCTCGTTCTATATCATTTTCCTCCGGACAACCATCTAAACCATCATCAAAAGACAAGATACAATTTCCCAGATCTTGGTCCGCAATGTAAATAGGGAAATTGTTTGGGTTTTGGGGATCACTCATTGTATATGATAATCTCGTTTCTCTGTACAACCGAGTGAACTGACCATCGAACACAGGAATTATGGAAAACATCATGTCCAACTGAAGATAACCCCCCAACTTGGCTCCCCATGACCTAGATAACAGCAAGCCATACTTAGGGGGAATATATGTGAATAACAGCAAGCCATACTTAGGGGGAATATATGCGATAACCACATCCATCAGGATACTCTTAACCGGGACCTGCGCCAGGGTAACTACCAGATATTTTATCATCCCCATACACTTAACCCTTATTGATTCAAAAGAGTGCAGATCTCCATAAGGTTTGGTGATCTGTAGACCCAACTTGTCCATAATAATCTTAGACATAACGTTATGCGAGGATCTGGAGTCTAACATGCAATTATGTAGCAATTGATCATACACATTCAGAGTGATATAAAAGGGAGCAATGGTGTCCTTGGCCCCTTCAAAATGGGGACCAAAGGTGATGTTAGGTTTGTCATCTTCGAGGTTTAAAACATTAGACTAGCTTTCTAGCTCAGAGACACCCATCGCTTTGGTAATCTGTTTCCGATAAACGGGGTTTTTTGCTATTTCTACCAAAGGGATTGGTATCTTAATTTTTTTTATCTCATTTTCGAAACTGAAAGCTCCGCTCAACTTGTCTGTTTCTTTAGCTAAGACTTCTAAATCCTTCCTTTCCGACTTATTTGTCTGGACCGCTTTATCACTCATGGTCCTGGTTGAAGACGTAATTTTATTTGTTGTTTCGGTTCCTTGTGCTTGGGTTTCAACTTTTTCCACTTCAGACTCTTGTGTGCTTACTACTTTAGTTTTGTTGTTGGGTAATAAGGTCTCTTCCAAAGGAGACTCGTAATCTTGATCTCTTTGGAGGATTTTCTTGGGTTGAGTAGTCGAGGTGGGCTTACTCTTAGATCTTAAGTTGTACTTTGGTTGAAACTCAGCCATTATCATCTCAGTTTCTGGTTGAGATTCACAGAGATCAGTGTCATCACCTTCTTCACCCTTATTCGACGGCCATGGCATGTTTAGATATTTTTCATAGTCTTATCGAGTCAGATATGGTTGAGTGCAGTCATCACCGAAGTTTGTGACATCATTATCTGAATCTCCGAAGTCTTGAAAATCGTTCGCTCCTATAAAATTTTCATTCTTTAAACGAGCTTGTATTTTTTTATCTTCATTTTTTATTTGTCTTTGCTAGTTCAGGGGGTTGGGGTTCCTCTTGAAATCCTTTTTGGGGAAAGAGTCAGCTTTGGCCCGTTCGAGATCCATTCTAGATATTATGTTTGATAGTTCTTTAATTACTCTGTCCATATCATCTACCCTATCATCTGCGGATCTATTAGACCCTGACGGACCTGTTGGTTCTCTAAAGCGTTTGGTCTCTCGGTTTCTTGTTTCTAATTTAGCTTTAAGCTTACCCGAAGCCATCATATTAGACTCTATTTCTACTGCATCGTCCTACATTCGGTTTAGGGTGGCTCGCCTTATTTCTCAAGGAGTGCAAAATCCGGTTCAAAAGCTCCGACGAAAGTCACTTTGGCCGCGGGTTGGGACGGTTTAACCTCAACTGGAATTTTATTATATAGTTTATTGAATCTTTGAATAAATTCCACGACTATTTCTGAATTATTTTTTCTTAAGGACCCAAATTCGGTTAGATAATATAGATGGTCTTTTCTCTCGCCCCATTCTCTGAGGAAAGCATCTTCCAAAGCGTCATAAGACAAGATAGATGCTGCAGGTAGGCTCTGAAACCAAGTTTGGACCTGACCTTCGAAGGTTTGGACAAGAAGTATCAAATATACGTCCTCATCTTCGATACCTAGAATGTCAGCGAATTGATCAAAGAAATTAATATGTTCTGCCACGGTCAGATCCCCTTCCCCAGTGAATTTTGGTAAATTTTTTATGTAATTTTCAGGAAGGTCATGTAGAGGGACGGGCAATACTAAGGGAGCATATCTCGCTGCAAATTTTGCAAAAACTCTGGGAGGAGGGGTAGGCCCTTTGCCTCCAGCTCCTCCTAGAGGGGCTCCTCCCCCTCCTCCTCCGATAAACCCTCCACCTCCTCCTCCGGCGGCTGCCATCATTATTTGTGGAAAGTTATAAAGGGGGTTTTGGAAAATTAAAAGTGACTCTTTGTTTTCTTCACAAAGAGGGAAATCCGACGAGGAAAGATAAGGAACGCGAGGACTCAGTTCCTCAGATTTGCAAGAGATGAAATCAGGAGAACCGACGGGTGTGGAAACCAAGTGTGTAACACACTCTTCAGAATTTGGCGAAGTTGGGAAATTCAACTGAAGGAAAGATGGTATGTCAAAAGCCAACGAACTTTCAATAGGGCCCTTTCCTTTCTGTACTAAGGGGATTGTCAGATGAATCTCACTCCTAATTTTGGAGCAGTTTGGTGTTGAAACTTTAGCATCAAAGAGAGGACTGAGCGAAGTTGAGGGTTCAGAAGAACTCTTAGTCTTTAGTGGTGGGGTTTTAAGTTTGTAAACTGCAGCGATTGGCTTAAGAGAGTCTCTCGCCTTTAGAATCTTTTCGAGATCGGTAACGGGCATAATCTGCTTACCATCCGGGTTTTGTCTGGTATTCCTTCGACCGAATGCCAGTTTATTATTTTTGGAGTCACCAAGTGAAAGATTATGAAGCCTTAAAAGGTGTGTACTCTTTGTTCACTATCAAAGGGTAACACTTTCAACGAAAAACAAATGTCATTTTCCTAGGGAAAAATATTTCATAACTTCGGTCCCCGGCAACGGAGCCAGAAAGATGTTGTTCCAGAGTCTGTACTTAAGGCTCAGAAGTACAGTGTCTAGGCATCCGAAAGTGGGTAAAAGATGGAAAAGGGAGAAACGTCAACCTTCGGCAAAGGAAACTAAGGAAGAGTTATGCGCTGGCATTGTCTAGCTTCCAACTGTTCCTGGATAGTTATATCATGTTCAATGGTTGCCTATGAACGTTCGAGTTCAACCCGAGAAGTAGATGTTTTAAGAATAGTGTCAAAAAGGTTTAAGGAGATGTGTGTTTGATTTGATAATCCGGGTTCGATATTGGGCTGTGTTGGTACAGGGACAGTCATGGAGGAACAATAAAATAATAAAAACTTTAGGGAGAAATTAAGTGTTGTCTCAATTTGGTCATATAAAAGAGAATTTACGGTTTCAAGAATAAAATAGGGATGCAAATCAAAGGCTCTTTCCCGTAACTGAGTTATATTTTAATAAAAGGTATGAGGTGGGAGAAAAACATTTAGTTGTCTATGGTGTAAGGATCCTATCAAGGGAGAATCTCACGTATAAACAAAAGAGGAAAACTGTAAGGAAATAACCGATGTAGCAGAGAATATGTGTAGAATTCTGAAAATGTGGACTGGTCTTACACCCGCTGATAGCTGGTACAGAGGAAAAACAGTAAACAATTACAGAAAACCAAAATTATTTCGCTATAGTAGTGGTCGTACTAAGCAGGATGTTTATATGTTTAGAAAGCAAAATTCTATTTCTTCCTCTGGGAAGTTTCAACAGAAAAAGAAAGAGTTGGAGCCCCGTCATTCTAGTGGCTCTCCCCTTGGTCATTCGGAGTCTATTAATAATGCTAAGAATGAGAACTCTAAGGATTATAGTAAGATTAGGCTCGATAGAAAATGGAAAAATTCTCAAGTGACTGACAAACCCAATGCTAGAATCAATGACTTTGCAGGTATAGACGAGAAAAGTTGGGAATCTGAATCTCAACACGCAGTTTTAAATACAGTCGTTCACTCTCCTGTGAATATGGAATCTGCAAGTGCCGAAAACAATCATAATTATAACGTCATCACTAGAAGACTCAGCATTCAAGCTACCGTAAGTCTATTTGAAAACAAGCAAAATAACATAATTGATTCAAATCAAGGTTTTATAAAAACTGTAGGTTCAGAAAATCAAAGGTTATTGTCTACGGGAGAAATGAGTTTAAGGAGATGGAGTGGTGAGAGCGACATGAGCATGGATTTATCATTGCAACACTCCACCAACAATGAAAATCAAGCCTAGAATTCTTCTTTCAAAATCTGGACAAGTCAAGCACGGCGGTGAAGGAGACCATGCTTCATGGGCGGATGGTCTAGTTGTATGGTGGAGACCTCAAGGAAAACCTTTGATAGATGACTGGGACTGCCTTAAGAAAATGGTACGTACTTTTGAAGGACATTGTGGATCTCTGGCTCAGTATGGCATGAAACACATGCATGTTTTAGCAAATATATGCGACGAAGGTATCAGCACGGATACTATGGCTATAGTTTCTGCTGAAACATGCACTCAATTTCTAGCTGGGTCCTGGAGTTCCCTTCAAAGAGGGTTCAGTGCTTGATAATTCAAGGCTTTTAAATTTCTTCAAATGAGTGCTTATCAATATCCGAAGTAACAATTTCTAGGATGGAATATTGCAAGATACCAGATATATAAAATATGCAGAACAGAAATGAAATGATAGAAATAACAGAATGACAGTAAAATATCCAGGATAATCTTCACAATACACAGAAATGATATACGAAATAGCAACAGAAATAGCACTTTGATTTAGATAGCAATGTTCACAGACCTCTTCGAGGGGGCAACCTCCAGTAGAGCAACGCTCTGTTACAATAATCTCCAAGCTAGGGTTTTCATACCCTCGACCCTTATTTATACTAAATGTGTCTATTAAGAGAAGCATCTAGAGGAAGATCCTTCTAGAAGAAGAAGCTTCTATTAGGTCTTCTTACATCCACCTTGTCTATTAAGAGAAGATCTAGGAGGAAGATCCTTCTAGAAGAAGAAGCTTCCTATTATCTCTTACATCCACCTTATTCTATTTTCATTGAAAGGTCTTATTAATATTGACCTTTATTACATCTGAATACATTGATCTACCTATGTGCGGGTTAGGACCTTAACAAATATTCTGTACATAAAAAAAAAACATCTATGCTATGATATCTTGTTTCTTTGTTGTTCGCTGAAAAGAAAGAGCAAATGTGCAGTCATATTAACATGGACTGGCATCTGAGCCAAAATTCTTTCTTTATCTATCGCAAGCAAGAAATTAAAACTCGCCTACAGCTAGAATGAACAACGACCTATTCTTCTCGGTGGCTAACCATTAAATGACCGTTGTGGCAGTGAATGCTTTGTATACAAAGCCTCTTCAGATCATTTTTCTGATGCTCGACCCTGGGCAAACTACAGACATACTTCTCACTGCCAATCAGGGTACAGGCATATACTACATGGCCGCTCGTGCATATTCCAGTGGGTAAGGGGTTCAGTTCGATAACACCACAACCACTGCCATTTTGGAATACAATGGAATTAGCTCAAATACTTCATCTCCGCAGATGCCTGATCCACCATTCTTTAACGACACTAAATCTGTGACAAAGTTCAATGCTGGTCTCAAAAGCTTGGCCTCCTCCCAGCACCCAGTCTCTGTCTCTCGGACCGTTGAAGAGAATCTCCTGTACATTGTGGAAATTGGATTGATCAACTGCCCCGGACTATCTTGCGAAGGTCCCAAAGGAACAAGATTTTACAGCAAGTATGAATAACTTTTCTATTGTTCTGCCAACAACAGTGTCACTGCTTCCAACATACTATTTCAGCATCAAAGGAGTATTCACCAAGGACTTCCCAGATTCTCCATCCTCTACTCTATCAACATCGGCACCCGCAGAGGAAATGTTGTGAACTCAAAGCACAAATGGCCGAGTTAGATACTCAAAAAATTGAAATATTGGGACAGGCCGCCAGACTCATCCAGCGCCAAGTTTGCACACATCTTGCTCAGAAAAAATTTGTCACCATGCGCACGGATGCAGTTCATTTCCAAACTTCATGAAGAGGGTAGTTTACTCGTAAGTTTTATGAACACATGAAGAGGGAGGTTGTTGCTATAAAAATATAAAAACATCTGTGTGGGTATCAAGCCAGGAAAACCTATGTTAGACTTCGGCTGTCAGCCATTCTTGTCCAGACAGGATTTCGAGCAATGGTTGCCCATAATGAATATCGGTTTAGGTGGAAAAGTAAAGCTGCAGTTATTATCCAGGCTAATTGGCGGGCACCATGTGTTCAGGCAGGCTTCCTGGAATTTACATTGAAGGTGTAACACAAAAATCCCTGACCACTTGTCAGACGATTCGAAACATTGGCAGAGCATCTGGCAGCCGCAGAGCCCATGAAGATGAACTGTTTCACATTCCCTGGAACTCAAAGAGATTTAATTTTTCATTTAAAACAAATGGATGTAACAGAAAAGGGGGGCGTGCATGAGCGCATGACAGACTGGGGAAACCTCTGTGAAGAGGGTCCTTATTGTAATTGTTGAGTTTTTTGTAAGCCATTAATGGGGTAATAAAGACAATTTTTCCTTGTGACTGTGAGATTCATCACGGTCGATTTCTTTCGGCATGTTTTTCTTCTCTTTCAGCTGTGTTAAAACTGTTTGGACTTCATTTATGTGTTCCTTACTCGCAGTTAAAATTGTATTTACCATATTTTTGTGTCTTCCTTAATTCATCACGACTGCATTACATTTTGTTTTCTTCTAACCGATGGGCTTCGTTATACTTTGGTACGACCACTACTATAACGAAAGGATTTTGGTTTTCTGTATTTGTTTATTGTCTTTCCTCTACACCAGCTATCAACTATGTAAGACCAATTTGCATTTTCAGAACTCTGCATATATCCTTCGCTACGACGGTCGTCAGCTTTTCCTTTTTCTTTCCGCTACCGCATCATGACAATTAAAGCACTGAAAGATAGACTTACTCTGCCTCACTTTCTGCAAGTTATTTAATCTCTGTTATTGTCTCTTTTCTTCGGTTTTCATGTGACTCCATGCCCAATGGACCTTTTCCTGGTTTAACCCCCAAACCCCACAAATCCAAGACCATCTTTCACCCATAAATCTGCCCAGTATTTCACGCTTACTTCAATTTTTTTTTCGTGACATTTTTCGAGAGATCCCTCTTGGGTTGGAAGAGGGAAGATTCTAATCCAAAGTGGTTCAAGGTTGCCTCGAGATTGATTTGTTGCAACCCATTTCATTTCTAAGTGTCAACTTTTTGGCGTCGTTGCCGGGGATTTTCAAATTTGATATCTATCCCTGGGAAAACGACATTGTTATAGTCCTATGGTCTGGTTGAGCAGTCAGTCATAGGAAAATATTGGTTGCACATGCTCTGGCAACTCCATTAAAAAAATTTGATGGTGATTTCACTGGCAGGAGAACTCAAAATTGCAGCTTTCACGCTAGGTCGCCCAATGGATGGAGGCACCTGGTCTACTGTTCTTGGCACTTTATGAGAAAGTGCCATCCCTAGTTGGAGCCGATGTTGTAACAGAAATCAAAATCGACCGTGCTTCCCAAGGACCCCTTCGCTGAAGGAAACGAAAAAGACTTCTGGAGCAGCTCATACTCGACCTGTATTTGTATGTGGATTCCCTCAACAAATTGTATTGTTTGCAAGCAGTTAATTGGATTCAGGTAGTCTAAGCTCCTCTTTGCCTTAGACATTCTTTGCTTCTGGTCTGGTTGAGCAGCCCCAGATCCTTTGGTTAAACTTTTATTGCAGATTCCATAGTTCATATGGATCCATCATCAAGGAAGCGGAAAAGAGGAGAAGCATTAGACTGTGCCAATTTCGAACACACAGCTCGTCTGTGCAATGATGGTGCGTCATCCACACCATTGGCCTCGTACCTTTCTTTCCAACAGCAAAGGACGTGGATGAAGGAAAAGAGGAGGGATGAAGAATCGGCTTCCTTAAATTTGTATCCTACAACGACTTCCGTTGCTCCTCCTCCAAGAAGGGGTTCTTTACCTAGTTCATCGGAAAGAGGATTCAAGAGAAAGACATCAGCAGTTGCAGAGCATCTTTTAAGAGGAGTTCACAGATAGAAATGACATATACTTCTAAAAGGGAACTTTTGCGTGCCATTGATGCCCGACTCAGAGCACTACATAAAGAATTAAGCATGGCCATAGCTCGTGTCGATGCCGCGGGGTTTTCAGAAGAGCACTTGGAGAACCTCCTCCTATTCGCACAATACTTTGGAGCTACTCGTTTGAGAGATGCTTGTGCCCAATATAGAAAAACTAAGGACCTGTCAGGATCCGAACAATCCCATGAAAATGGAAGCAACAGGAAAGCAGAGAAATTTGAATATGGTGGACTTGATGGGCAATCAGGCTCTATCTCAGTCGATTCGCTTGCTAAGCAGGATGCTTATATGTTTAGAAAGCAAAATTCTATTTCTTCCTCTGGGAAGTTTCAACAGAAAAAGAAAGAGTTGGAGCCGTGTCATTCTAGTGGCTCTCCCCTTGGTCATTCAGAGTCTATTAATAATGCTAAGAATGAGAACTCTAAGGATTATAGTAAGATTAGGCTCAATAGCAAATGGAAAAATTCTCAAGTGACTGACAAACCCAATGCTAGAATCAATGACTTTGCAGGTACAGACGAGAAAAGTTGGGAATCTGAATCTCAACACGCAGTTTTAAATACAGTCGTTCACTCTCCTATGAATATGGAATCTGCAAGTGCCGAAAACAATCATAATTATAACGCCGTCACTAGAAGACTCGGCGTTCAAGCTACCGTAAGTCTATTTGAAAACAAGCAAAACAACATAATTGATTCAAATCAAGGTTTTATAAAAACTGTAGGTTCAAAAAATCAAAGGTTATTGTCTACGGGAGAAATGAGTTTAAGGAGATGGAGTGGGGAGAGTGACATGAGCATGGATTTATCATCGCAACACTCCACCAACAATGAAAATCAAGCCTAGAATTCCTCTTTCAAAATCTGGACAAGTCAAGCACGGCGGTGAAGGAGACCATGCTTCATGGGAGGATGGTCTGGTTGTATGGCGGAGACCTCAAGGGAAACCTTTGATAGATGACTGGGACTGCCTTAAGAAAATGGTACGTACTTTTGAAGGACACTGTGGATCTCTGGCTCAGTATGGCTTGAAATACATGTGTGTTTTAGCGAATATATGCGACGAAGGTATCAGCACGGATATTATGGCTACAGTTTCTGCTGAAACATGCACTCAATTTCCATCTGGGTCCTGGAGTTCCCTTCAAAGAGGGTTCAGTGCTTGATAATTCAAGGCTTTTAAATTTCTTCAAATGAGTGCTTATCAATATCCGAAGTAACAATTTCTAGGATGGAATATTCTGTACATAAAAAAAAAACATCTATGCTATGATATCTTGTTTCTTTGTTGTTCGCTAAAAAGAAAGAGAAAATGTGCAGTCATATTAACATGGACTGGCATCTGAGCCAAAATTCTTTCTTTATCTATCGCAAGGAAGAAATTAAAACTCGCCTACAGCTGGAATGAACAACGACCTATTCTTCTCGGTGGCTAACCAATAAATGACCGTTGTGGCTGTGAATGCTTTGTATACAAAGCCTCTTCAGATCATTTTTCTGATGCTCGGCCCTGGGCAGACTACAGACGTACTTCTCACTGCCAATCAGGATACAGGAAGATACTACATGGCCGCTCGTGCATATTCCAGTGGGTAAGGGGTTCAGTTCGATAACACCACAACCACTGCCATTTTGGAATACAATGGAATTAGCTCAAATACTTCATCTCCGCAGATGCCTGATCCACCATTCTTTAACGACACTAAATATGTGACAGAGTTCAATGCTGGTCTCAAAAGCTTGGACTCCTCCCAGCACCCAGTCTCTGTCTCTCGGACCGTTGAAGAGAATCTCCTGTACACTGTGGAAATTGGATTGATCAACTGCCCCGGACTATCTTGCGAAGGTCCCAAAGGAACAAGATTTTACAGCAAGTATGAATAACTTTTCTTTTGTTCTGCCAACAACGGTGTCACTGCTTCCAGCATACTATTTCAGCATCAAAGGAGTATTCACCAAGGACTTCCCAGATTCTCCATCCTCTACTCTATCAACTTCGGCACCCGCAGAGGAAATGTTGTGAACTCAAAGCACAGATGGCCGAGTTAGATGCTCGAAAAATTGAAATATTGGGACAGGCCGCCAAACTCATCCAGCGCCAAGTTTGCACACATCTTGCTTAGAAAAAATTTGTAGCCATGCGCACGGATGCAGTTAATTTCCAAACTTCATGAAGAGGGTAGTTTACTCGTAAGTTTTATGAACACATGAAGAGGGAGGTTGTTGCTATACAAATATAAAAACATCTACGTGGGTATCAAGCCAAGAAAACCTATGTCAGACTTCAGCTGTCAGCCATTCTTGTCCAGACAGGATTTCGAGCAATGGCTGCCCGTAATGAATATCGATTTCGGCGGCAAAGTAAAGCTGCAGTTATTATCCAGGCTAATTGGTGGGCACCATGTGTTCAGGCAGGCTTCCTGGAATTTACGTTGAAGGTGTAACACAGAAATCCCTGACCACTTGTCAGACGATTCGAAACGCTGGCAAAGCATCTGGCAGCCGCAGAGCCCATGAAGATGAACCGTTTCACATTCCCTGGAACTCAAAGAGATTTAATTTTTCATTTAAAACAAACGGATGTAACAGAAAAGGGGGGCGCGCATGAGTGCAGGATAGACTGGGGAAACCTCTGTGAAGAGGGTCCTTATTGTAATTGTTGAGTTTTGTGTAAGCCATTAATGGAGTAATAAAGACGATTTTTCCTTCTGACTGTGAGATTCATCACGGTCGATTTCTTTCAGCATGTTTTTTTTCTCTTTCAGCTGTGTTAAAGCTGTTTGGACTTCATTTATGTGTTTCTTACTCGCAGTTGAAATTGTATTTACCATATCTTTGTGTCTTCCTTAATCCATCATGACTGCATTACATTTTGTTTTCTTCTAACCGATGGGTTTCGTTATACTTTGGTACGACCACTACTATAACGAAAGGATTTGGGTTTTCTGTATTTGTTTATTGTCTTTCCTCTGCACCAGCTATCAGCTGTGTAAGACCAATCTGCATTTTCAGAACTCTGCATATATCCTTTGCTACGGCGGCCGTCAACCTTTCCTTTTTCTTTCTGCTACCGCATCATGACAATTAAAGCGTTGAAAGATAGACTTACTTTCCCTCACTTTCTGCAAGTTATTTAATCTCTGTTATTGTCTCTTTTCTTCGGTTTTCATGTACTCTATGCCCAATGGACCTTTTCCTGGTTTAACCCCCAAACCCCACGAATCCAAGACCATCTTTCACCCATAAATCTGTCCAGTATTTCACGCTTACTTCAATTTTTTCTTTGTGACATTTTTCGAGAGATCCCTCTCGGGTTGGAAGAGGGAAGCTTCTAATACAAAGTGGTTCGAGGTTGCCTCGGGATTGATTTGCTGCAACCCATTTCAGTTCAGAGTGTCAACAACTGCTACATATTTGTACTGCGGTTCTAAAGAAGCGATTGAATAAATGTCGTGGCTATCAGCTCTGAACTTCACGGTGTTCGAAACCCAATCCTTTATCAAAATAGACATGGTTTTATCATACTGTACGCATTCCTTCTCCTTGAACTCGTCCAAGAACTCAGCGCCATATGTGTAGTCAGACTTCGTGGGCAGCTTATACATGGCTTGCAGATGCTCCGGCCTGAAAGTCCCGATGGTGATTCTCTGCTCGTTCATGATAGTCCTGGTCGGTATGTCCACATGGTCCAACGCCCATTGGACCATGTCATAATATGGAAGCAATCGTGGCCTAGATGCTACTTTGTGCATTCCGGATTGGATGACTATTTTGTACTTGGTGGTTATATCATATTTTTCGTTGTCGCTGGAGTCGTCGGAATAATCCACCAATTATGCTTGAAGAACATCTGAGACATACGACCAATTCGGGACCGAGTTGATACTTTGGGGTGAAGTATTGGCGACATTGTTTGAGCCTTGTCCTACAACCTCGACATTTTCTTTGAATGCTTTTCGTGGAGCCATGGCTGAAGCTTGTGTTTTAGCTCTTTTGCGATAGAAATACGTATACATACAGGAGTCAGTTTACTCAGAGGTAATGTGCTCTGCGTGCTATGAAAATGCATTTTTTATAATGAACCACGACTCTTATATATATTCAAAAACTTGGTACCCTTCAGAACAATTCTGTCAAATCATCTTTAGAAATAAATTTTGCCATAAAAATCCGATCTTATATCCGTCGATTTGCCCTATTTCCTCATTAATGTCATAAATTTTGGCAGTTTTAAAATCTCAGTTGGTGTATGGAGGAATAAGGCTACCTCGTAAATCGTGCAAACATCAAAGCACAGGATATTCATTGATTTAGCTTAATTAATCCGGTTTTACCGCTATTAACAATGTTTCGGTACTCGTTATATTGGGGATTTTACTTAAACATCTTTAACCTCTAACACCCGAGACTGCGATGATCGATTTTTGTTAATAAAAACAAAATCGTGATTAGGGGCTCAGTTAATTTTATAATCATTATATTCGCCATATCGCGAATCAGAGCTTCGAAGATAAGTTTCTGGGAGATTTACATGTCGAGCTGTGAAACTGCGAGATTGTGATAACATGACTTAATTAAAAGAGAAGATAATCTTGGATTAAGTGATTAATTAATTACATTATAACCACATCGTGATTTCTCGAGTCGGGGTTTAGGCGGTGTAACTTTCGAAAAGGACAACGCCGAGTGGTGAAACGCCGAAAGAATCTTTTACCACGGTTTAGCTTTTACTATTAACCTTGACGAGGGTTACTCAAATAAGCATCTCATGTTCTCAGCTATCGGGGCTATGACAATAAAACTACGGGTTTGGCGGACGCCGAGGTGCGAAACCCCGAGAACGTTTAATCATGGGTTAGGTAAAACTTTACCCTCGTTACTGTCTTGAGTGAAAAATTAAAACAATTTCACTGTTTCATGGTTCGGGATGTGTGAACTACATGATTTATAATATCCGACCTACGAGATCCCGAAGTAGAATCAAAAGAGGAAACATTTTTGTGAAAGGTAGGACTCGTTTTGAGAGTATAATAATCATCACTGCTCGCATGATAAAGCTTCAGAGATCTCAATATCTCAGAGGGAAAATATGAAAACCATCTTTAGATTTCAAGCATTAAAAAGGAAATTTGTGACGGGCTAGAAAAACAAGGGTGGCTCCAACACAAGGGTCCACATGTCCAGTGATAGTATAGAGCAGAGTACCCATTCCGATATGTTTGCTTAAGAATTAGAAATATTTACTGTGATTGTAGATATTTATCTCCTGACTTATACTTATATATTATCTTCTCAAAATTGAAGAGCATGTAGCTCAGGAGGGTGAAATGCGAGAGCAACCAAGTGGACAGGAAATTAATGACTGTCCCAGCTACAGAGACAGGTAAAGAACAATAGTGTAATGTTAATCAAAACAATGAATTAGTTATTTCAATTATATTTCAACATATCAATATGATCATTTTCGTTGTTCCAGTTCACGACCCTGAACAGATGCCAACTAACCCTTCTCAGCGACATACCAAAAGTATGGTACATGAGCACACACAAACAATAGAAGGACAGAGCACACACAATACAATGTCCTTGGATGATGATGATCATATCCCAATTGTCAGTTTTATGAATATAAAAAAACATAAATCAAAGAAAAATTAGATGTATAAATTCATGACTTGTATTTGGATCTTTATCGATATTTATATGTTCATATGTTTTGATGACTATCCTAGTTATGCATGAATGTCTACAATAGTGTAATGTTAATCAAAACAATGAATTAGTTTATTTCAATTATATTTCAACATATCAATATGATCATTTTCATTGTTGCAATTCACACCCCTGCATAGCTTCCTCCATGCCCTTCTCATTACCAAAAGTATGGTACATGAGCACACACAAACAATAGAAGGACAGAGTACAATAATACAATACAATGTCCTTGGATGATGATGATCATATCCCAATTGTCGTACTTTTATGAATATAAAAAACATAAATCAAAGAAAATTAGATGTATAAATTCAAGGACTTGTATTTGATCTTTATCGAGTATTTATATGTTCATATAAGCCTTTTGATGACTATCCTAGTTATGCATGAATGTCTATATGTTTTCTATATAAAGAAAATCATTTGTTGGGTATAGAATCGAGAGCGATATCAGAGGCTATATGAGTTGTTGATAATGAGAGGGGGTGAATCAAGATCAAGTAACGATTTAAAACCTTTTCCAACTCATACTTAAAACATTCAATTTGGCATCCAATGAGCAATGAACAATAGTATAAGAGTTACACCAATACACCACAATACACCATGCACAGCTATATGAGGAATAATCATTGTTTTTGTCTGTTGGAAGTAATGACCTGTGTTGTAGCTACAAATTGGTAAATGTAAAGGAGGGATAAACCTCCAAGAGGAAGATACAACCTCCAATATAAAGAGATATTTGAACTCTATCCTTGCCCCTTCCCTTCCACCCAAGAATATATGAGAGATAATAAACTTTATTCAATCTCCTCGGTCTGTTCGTGAAGACCCACTCTAGGTCAAAGATGTCTCACGTTGCTAATATTTAACATCTGATTCTGAAACTGCATTACAAGAAACTAAAGTCCTGTGACCATTTCCCAAATGAAGTGGTCCCACTACATTTGAGTCTCAGTATGAAAAATTCTATGATCAAGTACCTGAAACACTGTTTTTGACTAGTTTCAGACTGGTCACAAACCCTATATTCCACAAGGTATATCCATAATTATAGCTTAATCTAAGAGTTTAACTTACCAGAGGTACCTTTTGATATGTCTCTCACTACTATATCGATTTCACTATCCGAATCGTTTCCTAGAAAAAGTTATAGCAAAATGGTAAGATGACCAAAATAACAAACCTTAGAACACATCACCAAAAGATTCCATCCTCCCTTGAAATCCAACCATCTTTACTTCTTCTTCCTCCTAAATTCGAATTTGTATCAAAATGAATGTATAATGATGTTTATTTATACCATTTATAAGCCACTTCCTTTTAACAATAGGGTCGACTTGACACTTTCTATTTTGTAATTTTTCTTTAATTATCTTCGTGGCCTACATGTACAATTCACTTTGTCATCTTCAAAATTCATTTCTCCTCAACCATGAGGGATCCAATGGACGTGCCACATACCACCTGAAATAGAATGATGTATACTATCCATCCATGGGTGTTGTATCCGCATGTCTATTTTCATGTCCAAATAACTTCACTAATCTTGTGGTCCAAAACCCATGACTAGGGTTGAGCATCAATGACAACAACCAATCTTCCAACAACTTCCCCTTTGCCATTGATATAAACACTCATGCTGCTCCCCCTATCATGATCCCACTTTCCCCTTTGAAATCAATGGCAAGGGTATGGATTCTCCCCTTGAGTTTAATAAAAAAGGTAACCTTCTTCTTTGGGGTCGGGTCCCCCTAAACATGTGGCACTCCACAATACTTCATCCCATGGTCTTGGGACGCTCTTAGAATGGCTCGTGTGGCTTCGCCTCTCTTCATGTCTAGGGATGTATATGTTGTTCGATCTTCTTGTTGGAGTTGCAACCAATCTTCCCTGAAGTTTTTTTCTGTGATTTTACATTTTCAGAATCAAACGTAGAGTGTATCCTTGATCACACATTTTGTCGACACCGAGATTATGCTTCGTATCTTCAACCAATAGGACTTTTCCTTAGCAGACATTTTCTCACTTCCAAGCTTTACAATTCTTTTCCAAGTATTTTGGTAGATGAGTCATCTCCAAATGCAACATTTCCACCTTTTTCTTCAAACTGACAAACTTTCTTTGATCTCCAGTCATATAAGATGAGCACCCACCTGCCTCATTAACCTTTCATCTTCTTTCTTTGCATCCTTTAGCCACTCAATGCTATTCCCAAAAATTTTCATTGTGTGGAATTTCTTTTCCTTTCCATGTTGTAGTTGGTATGCAAACATTTGGCATATGATTATCTTCTTCATCTTTCCGTGAATTTCGCATGGTGACCAAGATTATTGCACTTGTATACAATATTTTGATCCATTAATGGGTCAAATGGGATTATAATTTCCGCTGAAAGGTCTACTAACATTTTCTATATCTCTGCTTATTTTCACCATCTCATGTAGTCATAGTTATTCCTTCTATTGATTCTACAATTGATTGCCTCATGTCCAAATTTCCACAAGTATAACAAATGTCCAAGAAAGAAATTTTGATAATTGGCATAAGTGATCTTTCAGGTGTGGTCCATCCTGGGTTCACAATCTATCTTTCCAGAAGTTTCCTTCATAATGATTGCTTTCTACCTGATGGGAGAGGATCTTCCTTAATGTCTCATTCCTTCTGGATCCTATTTTTCTATCTTGCTGTTCAAACTCTGCTCAGAGTGTTGGTTTCCACTACTTTTCAACTTCCTCTTCTTGTTTTGTTGTCTAAACCATTGTATCCTAGTCCTCATGCTTGGAGATCTTTGACTCCGCTAAGGATCTCATCTAATTTTTCGCTTTTTTCAGTCTCTTCAACCTTTGTTAGTCAATAGTAGCCCTTTGTGTGATCCACCTCTGCTTTCAATTTCATAATCTTCTAATTGTTCCTTCAAGCTATTAATGGTCTTTGAAGTTTGTAATTCTCTTTCTTCACAACTACCAATGTTCATTTGTATTATGTTTGTGTTTCTCAGATTGCTATTTTCAGTTTCAACATGCTTCAACTTTTCAAGATTCTCTACCTCTTTGTTCACTCTTCCGTATTTGCCTTGTATCCCCAAAAGGAATCAAGGTTGGTTTTCATCCTAATCTTCTTCACAAATGATTTCTTCTCTTTCTTTAGAATTTTATGATCATCATCCCTGTTTCTTTGGTTATGAAGAGGACTCTCCTCCATTATCTTCTTCATCAATTTCATATGAGGAGATGTCATCATCCTTGAGTATGTTTTTTATTGTTGAGACTTCTCTTTTATAGTAACAATTTTCAAAAATATGTCCTATTCTACCAATTAAAGCAGACGAGAGGAGATCTACCTTTGTATCTTCCACTTCCTTCGAACCTTCTTACTCTAAATTTGCCATTTTCATCAAGGTCATTATCCTTGTCTTTTGTCTTCTTTATGGCTTTAAAGGTTGCTTCATTGTTTGTCTCGTCACCTTTTGTACCCGCTCTCATTTCATATGCCATAAGAATCCCATGTAATTCATCCATTGTCATTTTGGTCAAGTCCCTAGTTTCTTCAATGCATGGAGACCTTTAGGCATCATACTTCCCAAGAGAAGTGATCTCAACACTTTTTGTACAACCAACGACCATGAGCTCTTCACCCAATCCTCTCATAATAGGATTAACAACTTCATCAACTCTAGAAGATAGGTTGTACATCTCTCCTTTCATTCATCTCAAAATTTTCAAATTTTTCTTTATGTTGTTGAAGCTTGACCTTAACTTTTGGATCACCTTCATAGATATTCTTTGAGTTTGTCCCATACCCTTTTAGCAGCCTTTTGCATCCCATCACTTTGCCAGCAATGGTTGGTGTCAATGATGACATGTCCGCTGTCTTTGAATTACAACTCATAAGTTTCTTCTCATTTGATCGGTTGGAGCATTATTCGATTACATAGCCATTCACAACTGAAAATTCAAATGTCTACTCCCAAAGTCAGTAGGTAAGTCTTCTTCACTCTATCACTCCAAGATGCATAATTTCTTCCATCAAATTTCTTTGAATCCCATTTGAAATGTGCTCATGGTCATCCATTTCTCAAGCCAGATTTTCCTTCCAAGTTGGTTAAACTGCTCAAGGCAACTCAAGCCTGGAGTACCAATTGTTGATAATTTAGAGGGGGTGAATCTCAAGATTGGCTTAAAACCTTTTCCAACTTATACTTAAAACATTCAATTATATCCAATGAGAAATGAAATAATAGTATAAGAGTTACACCAATACACCACAATACACCATGCACAATATATATGAGGAATAATCAATAGTTTTGTTCAAGGAAGTATGACTTCCAAAGGTAGCTAAGAAGCCTAAAATGTAAAGGGAGGGATAAACCTTCCAAGAGGAAGATACAATCCTCCAATATAAAGAGATATTTAAACTCTCCATACTTTCCCCTTCATTCCACCCAAAAACAATTTATAAAGAGAATGGTAGACCTCATTCAATTCTAGTCTATTCAGAAGACCCAACTGTACAGCATGCCCCGTTCAATATTTAACATCTGATTATGAAACTCGCACACAAGAAACTAAGCAGTCCGTACTATTTCCAATGGAAGTGGTTCCACTGCATTTGGAGTCTGTATGAAAAGTTATGACTGTTTTACCTTAAACACATGTTTAAGACTAGCTTCGTGGACTGTTCACAAACCCTATATCCCACAGCGTGTATATCCATAATTATAGCTAATAAAGAGCTAAATTTTTTACCAGAGGTACCTTTGATATGTCTCCTCACTACCATAGAGAGTCTACCATCTGAATCGTTCAGAAAAAAGCAGGAAAATGGTGAGATGACCAAAAATAACATACCTTAGAACACATCACCAAAACTGCAACTCCTTGAACCGCCTTCTTTACTTCTTCTTCCTGGAAATTGGACCTTGTATCAAATGAATGTATAATGATGTTTTATTTATACCATTTATGTCACTTCAACATTAGGGCCGACCACACTTTCTATCTTGTAATTTTTCTTTTAATTATCTTCAGTGCCTACATACATTCACTTTGTCATCTTCAAAATTCATTCCTCAACTATGAGGGATCCATTTGACGTACATAACACCGTAAAATGCATAGATGCTACTATCCATCCATGGGTGTTGTATCTCAGATGTTCATTTTCCTCATGTCCAAATAACTTCACCAATCTTGTGGTCCAAAACCCATGACTAGGGTTGACATCAATGACACCAACCAATCTTCCAACATGAGCTTCCACCATGTGGTTGGCCCCGCCTTAGAGCCCTGTTCAGTAGAGAATAACCTATTCTTGAAACAAAGAGAAGCTCATTAAGGTATGCGACAACTTAATTTTTTTCTAGAGTATTTTACATAACTAAATGCATGCTTATTTGCTTATTAATTATTTACTCATATAAAAAATTTATCTTTTATGATTCATGTAGGTCTTGGTGATGGAAATGCATCTCGTGGACAACTCTTAACAAGTTGTATGGGATAATGGGTCTGGTGAAAGGACAATGAAAAGGTAATGGTTTTGACGTGTTTTTAAAAGTAGGCTACAACAATGAGGTAGCCCCTTGTTCTTCTATGCCTTCTCTTTGCCTTATCTTTCTATTAGTTGTCAAAATCAACATTTGTTAACATTAAAAAGGTCCCATGTATTAACACACTTTTATCAAGTTGAATGAAGCCTTGTTCCTATTGGGAGTTTTTTTGGGCTAGCTTATACTTCCCATTATCAACTCTAGCCACTTCTTACCTGGTAGCACCCAATATTACCTAGTTCTCCCCTTGTCTTCTTCCTCTCCTAGTGCTCCAAGCTCTCCTACATACTCTTCCTCTTTTCCTAGTCCTTCAAATGCTTGGGGAAAGTATTCAAATGCTTGGGGAAAGTATTTCCTCTCCTCCATATCTTTTCTAAGTCGAAGTAATTAAACAAGCCATGTAAATCCATCTTCAATATTTTATATAATATAAAATAAGTCATGGGATCCATCTTCAATATTTTATAAAAGATATATCACATGCATGTACCAAGAGATGCTTAGGTAAAAAGGAAGACATTTTTTTATAAAATATATATCACATGCATGTACCAAGATGCATATAGTTAATGGACTCTCTATAAATAAACATATAGTTATTGGACTCTCTATAAATAAACCCTTCAGAGATGACAAATTGACCCTTCATTGATGAAGAAACCAATGATAAAGATGCATATAGTATAATTAATGAAGTCTCTATACATAGACTCTTCATAAATGACAACTTTACAAATTGACCCTTCATTGATGAAGAAACCAATGATAAAAAATGCACTAATGAATACTTTGATGAAAACAACTTCAATAACTTATAGTAGAAAATTGTTGGTAGGTTAATTAAATGAAGGTGGTGACTATCAAAGGTGCAATGAAGGAAGCAATCACAATGATGATGAAGATCTTATTTACACAATAGATATAAAGGTACAATTAAATAAGAAAATAAAACACATTCAATATTAAGAGTCTTGTAACTATTGATAAAGGAAGAGACCTCGGAAGAGAACTTAAATAAGAAAATAAAACACATTCAATATTAAGAGTCTTGTAACTATTGATAAGGGAAGAGACCTCGGAACAAACCTTAATTAGAGTGGAAAATAACTAAAAGAAGAAATTTACCCATTCAAGTCAAATAAAGTACTAAGTGTTGAGACAAGAGAGTACAAAAGATAATCTAAATCAAATATCTCTAAAGGGTATTAGAGAGGTTGAATTAACAACGATATTTAAAGGAGTTTACAAAATATTATATAGTAGAGGAAGATGTGCAACTAAAGAGTAAGGGTGGTTGAAGGAAATTGTGTAATTGTTATCTAATTAATAAATATTGAGATTAAGAAGAACATTGATCATAATTACCACCCAAACACAACAAGAAGTTAAGAAATCACCTATAAAAGTAAGAATAAAAAACATAAAGAATGACATAATTGAAATTTATATAAAACAATGGGTAATGATAATTGTTGTAAGAACTGCACTAAGAAGAAAGACATGGAGGGTAGAGGTGGAATTTTTCTAGATGACATTCATAATATTTTAAACATGTCACAAGTTTAAAGATTTGGAAACATAAGTAAGAGATTGAAAATTTTATTATCAATAAACACATAGAGGAAGACTTTAGTTAGCTAACAATATATTGATAAATCCAAATTTGTTCCATATTGTAATTGGGCTACCAAATCAAGGGTTCCTAGTATTATTAAATGATGGAAAATTTTCACATTTATTGGATAAATTCTCGATGTCACTTCAGAGGGAATGTAATTGAGTGTAATTTCATACTTGCAAAGAAAACGGGAAACATTAAATGTTTCACTATGCCTCTTAGGTGTTCCAAAATGGATCATCGAGATAAATGGAATGGATTGTCATGATAAAGGATCTTTCGAATAAGGTAGGGAAACAAATCCATGAAGTTGCAGATGACTCATAGAGATTTGAGAAATGAGTTGAGAGGTTGAAGACAATTCAAGCACCGCATCTTGAGAACAACTCCACGTGGGTATTAAACTATGAGTACATAGTTGGTTGCACTCCAATGAACCATTTGGTGTTTAGGATTTGGATTTGGAGGAAACTAGGAGGCATCAAAAATGCATGGAGAGAGTGTTAATACATATAATGAACATCATTACATCATTCCCTTGACTAATGATTTGTGCACCATGACTTTGGTGGAAAGGAAGTCAATGTGCAACCATTATTTATTGATTCAACTTGGACTACAATTGATTCAAAACACAGACTAAGCATGTCTTCAAAACTCAAATAACTAAGAAGATTGAACATGTGCTATTATCCAAATGGGTGAAACTTCTCATGGAAAGGATACCCATCAAATTTGGGGAATGTGGTCATAGTGTCGATGTTGGCACCAACTAGGCATAAGAAGTTGCAACCTCATACAATTGATAGGAGGGAGATAAATAAAATAGTGAAATGAATAGTGAAGGGTTTGACACCTAGTTGGCAAGTTGCTTCTAATTCTTTGTTCTATAAAAAAGGATAGGATCAATAGTATAGTATTAGGGAAGAGGTAGTGCTCACTAGTCAATTCAATCACCCACAATTGTAGAGACAAAGATATTTGATGAGACTAACACCAAAAATGTAATTAGATGGAGTAGAATAATACATAGTAGAAGTATTCACCTACATTATCATTGAATTTTAACATGGGAGTAAAATATCTACTATAGCCCTTCGTAATCTATAATTTCCTTGAAAATAATAAATATTTGAGAAAGCTATTTTAAGCTAGAATTTTCCCAAGTTGAGTCTCTCTAGTGTAAATATATATGTCTAATTGTGTGTGTGGTTTGGATTTCTTACATTGGATTCTTTGTTTTCAATGCATAGTTGTATTTCTTGGCACAATTGAAGATAAGCATAGAGAACAAGAATTAATTAACTCATGTAGGATTTATGTTGGTGAATCGAGTTAGCCACATATTGATTGATTATATATCATATTGGTATCAAATCATTATTCATGAAGTG
Organism: Picea sitchensis; assembly: GCA_010110895.2. Lineage (NCBI taxonomy): Eukaryota > Viridiplantae > Streptophyta > Pinopsida > Pinales > Pinaceae > Picea > Picea sitchensis. Next base: position 124,886 of record SNQJ01S0004041.1, on the reverse strand, counting down.
GGTAAAGGGAATACAATAGTGAATGTTGGCAAGATTAAGAAGACTACAAGAAGATGGAGTTAGTTTTGGAGAATCCTAAATTGGAATAATAGTAACAAACAAAAAGTCTCGAGATTTCAACATGGGAGATAGTTAAGAAGGAAATGAGTTGGAAACTGGACTTTCAAATATGGAGATTTGGATTGCCCAGATGCCCCAAAACATGTCAAAACTGAACATGATAATGTCAAATATGAATAATAATTTTGACCCCTTGGCCAAAACAATGATTCCCAAGAATAAAAAGGTGCAATATGCCTCATGAATGGATTTTGAGTTCTAAAGAAGAAGAAGAATTTGAAGGATAGGAAAAGTCAAAGTTGGAGGAGGGGAGCACCAACAAAGTCTACACACCTCAAAGTTGAAGGAAAAATAGAAATCAAGTCTTATGTAATTGTATTGATGCCCTTATATTAAATAAATGGTTACAACAACTAGAAGTCTACGTTTAGTGTCCATGGATTTAGTGAAGAGTAGATAATATCTTTCACTTGGTTGAAGTTATAAGGATGTGCATCAACCTGGTGGGAAAGATATGTTACTACTCAAAGACAGGAGCCACTGGTGAATCAATGGGAAATAATTAATATCCTCATTGAGTTTCAATTATACCCCATCTAATATGAGGAAGAAATAAATATATAGTGGGAATTCTTTCAACAGAGACAAGGTCAAACCATGGAAGAGTACACAAATGAGTTTTAGAAATGGTATATTAGATTTAGTATATCTCACAATGATAATGTTGTATTCATTAAATATTTAGGAGGAATATTGCCCCATATCCAAAGACAAGTGATGTTTTTCAAAGCAAAGTCCATTAATGAAACTTGTGTACAAGCACAATATATTGATGGGTAAAAGAGGAAGGCAACATTAAGTGGACCTAAGCATTCAAAGCAACAAGAACCCAAGAAAATTAGGAAGAAGAAGACTAAAAGAAATGATAATAAGACAACTATAGTTTCACACAAATGCAAGGCCCCTAATAACCATTGTAATAACTACAATGTTAATGGCCATATAGAAGGGAACTACTTAAAATTTCACCTTGAAATGTGTCCTAAATGGTATAAACAACAACAAAAAAAGAATGATTTTATTCTTGTAGATGCCTAACCAAGGATGGACAATGACTATGACATTATAGGTAGGCTTATATACACCTACGTTCATAGAGAATTGAGTATTAGTAGTCTCATTCAAAGGAGAAAAGAGAGATGATTGAAATATTTCACATCAAGATCCAATTGAAACATATAAAGTTTGATTTTCTTTTCAACCCAGGATCTTAATGGAATATGATTTTAGCCTAGTTAGTCAAGAATCTTGGATTGCAAGTGCAATACCATCCTCATCCACATCCATTAGGATGGGTGAGACAAGAAATCGAATTGAGAGTCATGAAGTAGTGCAAGTTCGAATTTGCAATTGATGCAAGATTCATGGATGGAATACTAAAAGATGTGATTCCATTGGTTGCATATAGAGTCACACTAAGGAACCCAATATATTTATGTAAGAGATATTGTATATAGATGAAGGGAAAATAAATACCACTTGGTTAAATATGGAAAATATTTTATTGTATATGTGCACAAATGCAAATCAAAACTCTCATTGATAAGGATAGACCAAGCAAGAAGGATAAACAATGAAAACAAGAATTTTGAGATGTTTTTCTTGAGAGATAATGATCATAACATTACATTTCCTTGGCACTCTGGCCTCTTTAATTGTTTGGGAACTCCATCCTTTCATCAAATAAACAAAATACATTATTTCATATGGGGACTCAAAATCAGGGTATTACACAGGGTAAAATGGATTATATAGAAGCACAAAGCTTTTCCATATCTCTTACAATAATAGAATCTAGATGGGGAGGATAACACTCCATCACACATCCACTCGAGTAAACCTAATTAATGGATTTATACTCAATTAAATGACTTTCACTTCATTTGTCATCATGTTGATGTCATCTCGATCTATTTTGTGAAAAACACTCGAACTCCATCCATTGAAGAGATGATTCATACGACAAATCTCTTCCAACATTCATCTCACCCTCATCAACACACTTGGGAGTTGTCATCATAGATGTTCTTGCACCACAACCTTTTTAGAAATAATGTTATACTTAAAAAGCATTTCTGATGTAAACATATATTTAAAAAATAGTTTTTATGTAAATATATACAAGAAGTTATGGACTTAACTGGTTAGTAAACTTAGTTGGTTAGTAAAGCATGATGTTATTATTCCCAACCAAAGTTCACATCCTTTATAGATATATTCTTTGATAATGAAAAAATCCCTATGAATTATGTTGACTTGAACCATCAAAATATAACAAACATTAAACACTATACATACTTGGCATAAATGTTTCCCCTACCTTGATGTAATAGGTTTCTTATCAAAAACTTTGCAAAACATCAAAGTTCCATATTTATGACAAGTTTGTGTATAGATTTTATTTAAAATAATGTAAGCATTACCTTGTCTGTGATAGTCCACTTTAATTAGCATATAATAATATGACAAACCTTAAATACTATACATACTTTCTATAAATGTCTACCCTACCTTTATGTAATAAGTTTCCTAACTTTGTAAAAAATCAAAGTTCCACCTACATTTATGAAAAGTTTGTTTGAGACCATCTAAATTTTATTCAAAATATTATATGCAGTACTTTGTCTATGATATAGTCTACTTTAATTTGTATATAAGTTTAAAGAAAGATATATGATAGTCCACTTTAATTACACCGAAAGGTGTACACCTATTGACAATGGGCACAATTAATGATCGGTTAACTTTATTTAATCTTAAACCCTAATCCGATGGCTATGCATTGAATATGTTGGCATATTCTTAGTCGTCCTCCAAAATCAATGGATTAGATTTATTGTTCATAACTTTCTTGCATTTATCAAGGCATCCGTTAACATGTTTACTTTTTAACATTTACCTAATCACATTAAAAAATTACTGTAAGGATATGTAATTGCCACATTCCATTTATCAACCTAATGCAGCCAAACGTTTCATATTACCATAGACAGATTACCACAAATGTTTTATATTGGGGGCATGCGTTCTCAATATATTGGGGGCACGCATTCTCAACTGCTACCTTTCAACATTCTTAACCACGAGTTAGCAGCTGTGCTAATTAGTATATAAGTTTAAAGAAAGACCAAGTGTCGTCGTGGAATATATATTCATTTTTACTTTGAAAAGTTTGTTTGAGACCATCTAAATTTTATTCAAAATATTATATGCATTACTTTGTCTATGATATAGTCCACTTTAATTTATATATAAGTTTAAAGAAATATATATGATAGTCCACTTTAATTAGTATATAAGTTTAAAGAAAGATCAAGTGTGGTCGTGGAATATATATTCATTTTTACCATTAGGTAAAACATTGTTTTTTATTTAAATTGTATGTGATAGATTTCCAAATTGAAACTTTACAAAATATCAAAGTTGATGGGATAGGCTTTTACTTGAAATTTTATAAAACATGAAAGTTTTACAAATGAGGATGAGGGTGAGGGTGAGGTGAGGTGAGGGATAATATTAGAGAAAACATAATATGTTTTTTCTAATATTACTTGAGGGTGAGAGTGGAGTGAGGGGTAATATTAAAGAAAACATAATATGTTTTCTCTAATATTATCCCCCACCCTCATATGTAAAACTTTCATGTTTTATAAAATTTCAAGTAGAAAACATATTAGAGAAAACATAATATGTTTTCTCTAATATTACCCGAGGGTGAGGGTGAGGGTGAGGGTGCGGGATAATATTAGAGAAAAAATAATATGTTTTCTCTAATATTATCCCCCACCCCCACCCTCATTATGTTTTCTCTAATATTACCCCCCAGGGTGGGGGTATGATGATGGGGGTGGGGGGTAGTATTAGAGAAAACATATTGAGGGTGTGAGGGTAATATTAGAGAAAAAATATTATGTTATGTTTTCTCTAATATTACCCCCCAACCCCACATTATGAATGTTTTCTATAATATTACCCCCCACCCCCATGTTTTCTCTAATATTACCCCCCAACCCCACATTATGAATGTTTTCTATAATATTACCCCGCACCCCCACTCTCATATGAGATATGAGATATGAGGGTGGGGGGTAATATTAGAGAAAACATATTATGTTTTCTCTAATATTATCCCTCACCCCCACCCTCTGTTTTCTCTAATATTACCCCCCACTCCCACATTATGAGGGTGGGGGTGGAGGGTAATATTAGAGAAAACATAATATGTGGGGGTGGCAGGTAGTATTAGAGAAAACATAATACCCACCTTCATATGAGAGTGGGGGTGGGGGGAAATAATAGAGAAAACATAATATGTTTTCTCTATTATTACCCCCCACCCCCACCATATGAGGGGGAATAATAGAGAAAACATAATATGTTTTCGCTATTATTACCCCCCACCCCAGCGATATGAGGGTGGGGGTGGGGAGAATAATAGAGAAAACATAATATCTATCTAATCTTAAAATTTACGTAAAATACTATAAACATTACCATGTATATGATAACCCACTTTAATTAAAATATAAGTTGAAAGAAAGACCAATATAATTGTAAATTTTTTCTTTTACATGTAAAACATGATCAAAGAATATTTATTATTTTTGTTTGTAAGTAAAATATTTTTTTAATTTAAATTTAATATAATAAATTTATCATTTTCTATTCATAACTTTACAAAATATTAAAATTAATATAATAAATTTCATCCTTCACAAAAATATCAAAGTTTCATTTAAATTTATAGAATAACTTTCTAATTTCAAAATTTACTCTAAATACCATAAACAGTATTTGATCTATGCGAATCCATTTTAACTAGTTTACAAGTTTTAAGAACGGTAAGTATAGTTGTGTAATTTTTATCTATTTTTCTAATATGTAAATCATTATTATTCAAAACATTTAGTTGACAATTTAAAACGGGGAAAACATTTTGTTTTTTATTTATTTTTATAATCTTGATTCTTTGTATTGTCATAGAAAAATTATACAAAAATCTTGTTGTTGGTCTGTCACTAGGGAAACCAGACTAGCAACAATGCATCAAATTGTTTGTAGGTTTATGAAATATTTGTCTTTTAAAGTTAAACGATCGAATATATCTGAGAGTAAAACTATCTACTACGCAAAATGTTGTATGTTGACTTTTCCTATTTTGACAATTATGAAGTGGTATTGAGATCCCCGAGCCTCCTAGACTAAATAGTAGACTGAAAAAACTTATAAGCATAAAAACTAAGTAGAGGGTTGACCCTCATCTGAAGGCACCTGGGATTGAGGCAGATTCACTTACGAGAGATCTAATCATGCCAACTTTTTATCCATTAGGTTCATCTTGTGGTCATGGAGCTTGAGTTGTCCCTAAATTTCATCTAGCTACAATAGAATCTCATGCTTATCCTCTTATCGATCAACAATGACATGACCTAGAAGAAGCTTCAAGTGCCAGTAAATGTCCACAGTTTTCAGGTATTGGGAGACCTGTGATCTTGTGTTTCCAAAGTCTGGGATCCACGAGCTAATAGAATCAAGAACCTCCTCATTTGAGACTAAGTTCCTTAGAACACGAACATCAGCCTCGGCTAAGTCTATCTCGTCCTGAATGTGGGGATGAGTGTTGGCTTAGTGGGATTCAGATGAGTATTCCTCTGTAGAGGCTAGATGGGAACCAGAGCACCCCTTTTGTCTTCGATAAGAGATTCCATGAGCGCGATGAGAGTGAATTCCATGAGCCATTAGAGAAGGGGAGATAAGACAAAGAGACAAGAGGATGGGGGGACAGTGAACCAATGTTAAGGGAATGATGCAGAGGGGAGGGTGAATAAGGGTGAATGGAGGGGAAGAAAGGTGACGGGACCAATTTCGGAGGGGAGAAAGGATGAAACAATAGCTTGATGATCCGGAAAATGAGTTAAAGGTGTGACCATAATGAGTGAAGTGAGGGATAGTAATTGGAGTGATAAAGGAGGGATTTAAAAGGGGGAAGACTTTCACTCCCACTAAATATTTTTGAATTTTGAGTTGTTACCATATTTCCATATGTTTTAGAAAGATGGATGGACTCTTAGCCAATCACAAGTAATTTTAAATCTTACAATAAGATGATTTCAACATAAATACTATCACCAAGAAAACCAATATCCATTCTAATCATTATTAAAGCTACCTATAATAAAATCATATACTTTTTATAACATTTAATATTTATCTCATACAAAAAACCAAATATTACCCCAACTCAAATGTAACATAACATATAACCCATTTTCTTATATTATATTTTTTTAATTTATTTTTTAACAAGTGTTAAATTAGATTGAGTTAAGGCAACTTGTAATTTGTTTGGACTTATTTATTAAAGGTGGGCCATAGGACTTATCGTATTTTCCTCTCATCCAATAACGGTCAGGATTTTTCTTTCATATTCCCTATGTCACACACATCTAATTTCATTCACAAAAAAAAAAATTCTATATATACAAATCGTAATAATCTAATGATTTCTCGTCGTCATAATTGTCGAATATATGTCTAATAATTTATTTATTTTCTACCCTTATGTTTTTCTTGTTTTCATTTGGCATACCTCAAATTGTCTTGTGATAGTCTCCTTATTCTTTTATCATTTTACTATGAACAAGAAACCATAAAGGCTAAATATTATAAAGATCGCTCCTTCCAACTTCTTATAACTTATTTGTAGTAACTTATGTCATAAGAAAATTGAAAAAAAAGATGTAACACTTAATGATTCGGTCCTTCACTATTCATAGCATTTATAAATGCTAACTTAAGTCTCATTCCACTAAGACTATTCACTATAGGTGCTTGATAAACATTTATATAACTTGTTTTTACTAGCTATGACTATGTTTCATAATCTACTCATATTTATAAAATATTTATTATTATGAACATGATAAAATACCATGTATAAGGGATCGCATAAAGGGTTGTTTAATTGTTGTAACACCCCACAGTTATATGTTCTATATTCGACACTTTAACATTGTTTAAGGCTTGTTACGATAACACTCTAGTTGTAACTTTACCATATACAAGTCATTGTGTTCAGGCATGCATTTTGTATTATGTATCCATGTTATGGTAACCATTTACAATACGATTTCCATTGTAACTATTGTATCATTGTTATCCCGATGTATATTACGTCACATAAGGACGATGACTCTTTTTTTTTTTTAACTGAAACGGTTGTGGAATTTATTGACTGAAAGAGAAGTGGGTCTTTGCCGAAGCGGCCCTTATTACAAGGCATATTTCTAGCTGCAGCTGCTTTTGGAGGACAACATTTTCAGTGAATATGATAAAAACTTTCGTTGTTTACAATTAGAAGACCTTTCACTAGGGAG
>SNQJ01S0004041.1:68349-100169 GCA_010110895.2 Picea sitchensis | reverse complement strand
TGGGGATCAGATCAGGACTTCAGCGAGACCAGCAGGGCAGGGTTCATCTGGAACATTGCAGCATCAGACACCAGGGAGACATACGCCGGGATATCATGGCTTCTAGAGGGGATCCACTTTCACTACACCCCGGCGACCGCCGCCTCAGCAGCGAACACCTTATCAGGGACCACAGCATCAGCAGCAGCGTCGCCTAAAGCAGCAGCAGTCTAGGCCTGCTCAGTAGAACAGACCAGGGTTCTGGGCCAGTGGGTCGTCATCTTCTACTTCGGGTACCAGGACTACTGGGCCGAAGAAGGGGCGTTGGACGTGTAGGGAGCCACACTACCAGCGCGATTTTCCTGTGGAGAGGACCAGAGTGTCCAGATCAGTCGGACCCACTACAGTGGGAGATATGGGAAAGGCCCATCGGCTTCATGCAGCGGTGAATAACCGCCAGGTAGAGAACCAGTCGACTGTGCTCGATATGACAGGTACCATCACTGACAAGACCCTTAGTGTTTTGATAGATCCCGGTGCTACTGAGAGTTTCATTTCTAGTGCAACACTAAAAAGGATTAAGGTAAAGGAAGTCGATCAGAATGAGTTTAGCTTTGTAGAGATGGCTTCAGGAGCCAAACAGAAGGTTGGAGGAAAGGTTACGGGCTGTGCCCTTAACCTGGGAGATTTTGTCATGAGGGTCAACTTGTACGTCACAATCTTAGGATCTTATGACGTCGTGATCGGTATGGATTGGTTGGAATCGCATGAGGCGATACTCAACTGTAAGACGAAATGGTTGAACTTGGTTGATGACGAAGGACAGAGACGTGTGATTGTAGGACGGAACCAGGGAGTTTCATTGAGGTTCATCTCTTCCTTACAGTTACGGAAGAGTATGCGCAAGGGGTGCAAGATTTATGCCATCCTTGCGCTAAACGAAAAGGGAGTAGCGGAAGGTCTAGAACACCTTCCGGTGGTGAAGGAGTTTGTGGACATATTTCCAGAGGAGTTACCTGGGATGCCACCGGAAAGGGAATTGGAGTTTAGCATAGACCTGAAACTGGGGACCGAACCGATAGCAAGAACACCTTATCGGATGTCGACTCCGGAGTTGCAAGAGTTGAAAATGCAACTGAAGGAGTTTTTGGACCTAGGACTGATATGTCCTAGTGTGTCACCATGGGGTGCACCTGTTATTTTCATTCGGAAGAAGGACGGATCGTGGAGGCTTTGCATTGACTATCATCAACTGAACAAGGCTACGATCAAGAATCAATATCCCTTACCAAGAATTGATGATTTGTTCAATCAAATGAAGGGTACGACAGTGTTCTCCAAGATCAATTTGTGATCAGGGTATCACCAAGTGCGGATCAAGGAGGATGACGTCCCTAAGACCGCCTTTAAGATGAGATTTGGACATTACGAGTTTACTGTTTTTCCGTTTGGACTGACAAACGCCCCAGGAGTATTTATGAGTTTGATGAACGGGGTGTTTCGCGAGTACTTGGACAAGTTCGTCCAAGTATTCATTGACGATATTTTGATCTACTCTCGGACGATGAAGGAGCATGGCGAGCACTTGTGCTTGGTACTACAGTGTCTGCGAGAGCACAAATTGTATGGGAAGTTGTCCAAATTCTCTTTTTATCAATCGAGGATTCACTACATAGGGCATGTCATCTCCGGCGAAGGTGTCGTCGTGGATCCAGCCAAGGTCGAGGCTATTATGGAATGGCCTGTGCCGACGAATGTCACAGAGGTGCGTAGCTTTATGGGTTTAGCAGGATACTACTGACGATTTGTTGAGGGATTTTCAAAGATAGCAAATCCGATCACGGAATTGCAGAAGAAAAACAAGAAGTTAGTTTGGACCGAGAAATGCACAGAAGCATTTCGGAGGCTTAAAGAGTTGTTGACAACAGCGTCGATACTAAAGGTCCCTGACATGCACGTGGACTTCTTGGTATGCACAGACGCATCCAAGGAAGGCTTAGGTGGAGTCTTGATGCAAGACGGACAAGTAATCGCTTACATTTCGAGGAAACTAAGAAGGCATGAGGAAAATTACGTGATGCATGATTTGGAGTTATTGGCCATCGTATATGCCTTAAAGGTTTGGAGACACTACCTTGTTGGATGAAAATTTGAACTAAAGACTGATCATTGTGGACTACAACACAGTTTTACGCAAAGTGACCTGAACGCGCGACAACGGCGTTGGTCGGAATTGCTTAGCGAGTACGAATTTGAGATTACTTACATAAAGGGAATGGTGAACCAAGTGGCGGATGCTTTGAGTCGGAGGCCACGCATATTTTCGGTGTTGCCTCTTCAAACGAATCTACGTGAAAAGATTCTAACCTTACAACGTGACAACGACTGGTATAAGGAGGTTGAGGGTTTTATTGGACAAAACATAATGATGGTACCACGATATGAGGGATTTTCTTTTGATAGAGATGGGTTATTGAGGTTTAAAGGTCATATTTATGTACCACCAAACGACGAGTTGACGATGTTGATCCTGAGTGAGGCTCATAGAGAAGTTTACATGGCTCACCTGAGAGTTATGAAGATGAGGACAGATCTTAAGCCCTTATTCTTATGGAGGGGAATGAAGGCCGACATAGTTAACTATGTGGCCAGGTGTCTAGAGTGTCAGCAGGTAAAGGCTGAACATAGACACCCAGCCAGATTACTACAACCACATGCCATTCTGGAATCGAAATGGGAAGTTATTTCGATGGATTTTATTGTTGGATTACCACTGACGGCAAGGAGACACAACTCAATTTTCATAGTAGTAGACACTCTGATGAAGAGTACTCACTTTATTCCTGTGCATACGATGTATCAGGCACCTAACATAGCTAGAGTTTTCATTAGTGAGATTGTGAGGCTACATGGCGTGCCTAAGAGGATTATATCCGATCGAGGATCGGTGTTTACTGGATGATTTTGGACGAGTTTCCAAGAGGCCTTGGGAACCCAACTTAACTTTAGTATTGTGTATCACCCGGAGACTGACGGGCAAACAGAACGAATGAACCAAACCTTGGAAGACATGTTGCGCATGTACGTGATGGACCAACAAAAGCGTTGGGAATAATTCTTGCCACTAGTAGAGTTCGCTTGCAACAACAATTACCAGAGCACCATTAAGATGGAGCCTTTCGAGTTTCTTTACGGGCGACCATGCCGGATGCCCTTGAGTTGGGATTTGCTTGAGGATAGGGTCCTAGTGGGACCAGAAGTGATCCAAGAAATGGAAGAGCAAATGAAAACCATAAGACAAAGGATTAAAGAAGCGCGGGATCGACAAAAGATTTTTGTCGATGCGCACCGAGTCAACTGTAGTTATGAGGTCGACGATCGAGTCTTTTTGCAGGTTAAACCACATAAGAGTTCGATCAAGTTTGGAAAGGGAGATAAACTCTCTCCTAGGTTCGTGGGAACTTTCAAGATTGTGGAGAAAAAGGGGCCCGTGGCCTATCGACTAGCCTTGCCTGATTCTTTAAGGTGTATGCACGATGTTTTTCATGTATCTATTTTGAGACATTACATTAGTGATCCTACACATGTGATTGACATGTGTTCCTTGTAGGATCGGACGAGGGAGCGCTCACGACTGAGCCAATCCACAGCTTAGATCATCACGTTCAATAGTTACGACATCGAATGGTAGATCAGGTCAAGGTCCAGTGGGACAATTATAGTCCACACTCGGCGACCTAGGAGGACGCATATGATATGCGCCAGCAGTTTCCATTTTTGTTTGATAGATAGACTTATGATACTATGATACACTTATTTTGGCATTTATACTATGAAACTTCAGGATGAATTTTAGACCAAGAGGGGGTGTATGTAACATCCCACTCTGGCACACCCCTCACGAATTTTGCTACCCAAGAAAACCCTTCCTGGCATCCCGTTTTGTAACTGAGTACGATAAATTCGTCTATGGGTTGTATTTCCCTGCGTTTGGCATGTTACTTATCTCTTCCATTATGTTTGTGTCCTCTATGAATTGGTGAAAGATACCCTGGCATTTTCAATCACTCCAATCTATGCATTACTGGTGATTACATATCTCTGCCACTGTATTGAAAAAAAAAAGGTAATAAAACTTCAATTTTTCCCTGCCATTGTGGAGAACCGATTGTTTGCCTCTGCCACAGTAAAGTAAACCAGCCACCTTTCACCCCTGCAACTTAAGAACGCATCTCTGTGATGTTGCATGCACCCTCCCTCTGAGAACAGTGCAAATGATTATCTGTACCTCCACCTCCGCAAGACGCATTATGGACAGCAGAGAAGGGGCTCGTTATGACGCGGTTAGGGTAAATTTGACAAAGGGATCTTGGTTGTTGACGGATGCATCGACAGTAGCCATTGATTTCAGATTTTCGAGCATGTCTAGGACCTTGGTTAACACAAACTAGACAATATAGTGAATCCAAATGATCTCTGTGGCTGTATTATTTAATTAGAGCCATTCACTGGTGTCAGTGTAGGATGCTTCAGGCGAGTCTTTCATATATTGATTATCGTTGTCCATACCTTAATGGCTATGTCGGACAAGTGTTGAAGGTTCACCCACTTAAATAAAAGGCTACCAATTCAAGTAGGTCACGACAAACCTGAATCACCAAAACTAGTTGCCATTTCAGAGAACCCTCAGACATATCGCAATTGTTGAATCCCCAAATCTCGTATTTCCTTAAAGAAGTAAAGGGTCGATAGAATATGACAAGGGGAGTTGCCTTTAGGATATGATAAGAACAAGGTAAGTCTTGAGTGTTAAATAAAAATCTACCCATAACATCATATATTCCAATACAGTGGTCCTATGGCATAATCAATCCAGCTCTCAGATTTGGTGGTAAGATCCAAGTTAATTTATATAAAAAAAAAATTACCTTTCTTTTAGATTTTTGAACACAAATTTTCATTTTTGTTTGCGCTCAATATCTTGTGCAGGAGGGATTCCTGATGGACTGGTGAAGGTTTATCAGTTGCACTGGTGAAGGTTTATAACAGACTCATTTAAACTGTATCTTAACTTTGAGAAATTTTTGCATTAAACCATGGATAGGAAATCTATTTTATTCTTCCGTGCACGTGAACAGTGATCATTTTTATTTATAAATTTAGATTATTGAGTTAATGTTAATGTTAATTTTAGAATATTGCATCAATTATTGATTTATAATTATTGCGTTGTTGCATTAATTATTGGTTCATAATTATTGATATTTTGATTGCCATTTATTATAATATAAAATGTAATGTTAATGTTAGATAACAGGAAGGTATTTTATTGATATTTGTTTGCAAACTAATTATAATATACCATGTAATGTTGATTCTGTTTTAGGGTGATGTTATTGCAATATAAAGCAAATGTATTGTTAGTGTTAGCTAATAGGAAATGGAATTTTAATGTTATTTGTAATTGCAAGGTTATTGTGATATAAAATATAATGACATTGTTATTATGGTAAGGTTATTAAAATTTTACTGTTATTGATGACATGTAAAAGGTAGGGTCCTTGCATTAAGAACCATAATTAAATACCATAAATTATTATGATTTAGGAAATGGGGAAATTGCATTTAATTCAATTTACATCATTATAAGGATGGATTGGTAACTCGTCATTTTTGGGAAATTAAATGGAGTAATTGGTCAGTAATTAATGCCAAGTGAGTCGTAGATAATGCCTTGTCTTAATAATGGTTGGTCATTGTCTGAGTCCTTCTAATTTGCGCCTTCCATGGAGGATGTGGTCATTTAATAATTATTGTTGAATTTGTTGTAAACGTTTTATTGCTTGATCTGCTTGTGTCAGGCGGGATGTAGACACCTCCATGTTCCTCAGAACAGTCGCCAACCCTGAGACATTAAATGGTTAAAATCGATGGGAACATGGGCTTGAGTGTTGCTTATGTGTCTTGGAGGTCCTAACCATTGCAGGGCAGGATGGGCAGGTAGTTAGTCTTATTTATAGTCGATTGATTGTCGTTTAAAGCTTGCAAATACTTGATGTGTGTCTTAGGTCATCATGTTTTGTTGTCATTGTATGCGTCATGTTCATCATCATATGGTGACGTAGAGTCGAATACATTTATTATCCTTGTGCACACGCGCATGCACAAAAAAAAAAAAAAAATTGCACTTGTTATATGAGGATCGTCGTTGTAACGAGAAGGTCGTTACAATAAATATTTTATTTATGTTAATAGTTTTGTAGGTTGAATTAATAGGTATGAAGTGTGTTGCATTACTTAATTTATATACCACAACCACAATTGAATCATTTTGTTTACTACTTCTAGGAAATCCGGTAATAAAATCCATACTTATCACTTCCCATTTCCATTATGGAATGTGTAAAGGTTGTAGTAATCCAGCTGGGTGTTTGTGTTCAACCTTAACTTGTTGACACTCTAAACATCTAAGAAGATATTATGTTGTTTCACCTTTCATATTTGGCTAATTAAATTCCTTTCTTAACATAGTAATCAATTTCTGGTAACCTGGGTGTCCAAAATGTGGTGTCTTATGCATCTCATCTAAAATTAATAGCTTAATTTCATTAGATTCTGGTACATATAATATGTTTTTATACATTAACAGTCCCTTTTTTGAAAATATGAAATTTGATTATTTTGCTTCTACTGAATTATCAGCAATTTTTAACTTAATATTTTGATATTTTGGGTCTTTTCGAGCTGCTAACCTTACCCGATGTTCTAAATTTGTTTCATAGTTACTTCTAGTAACTGTATAAATCAATTTTGCATGTATACTTAATGCATTTGCCACTTTATTTTCCTTTCCCTTAATGTGTTTTATCTCAAAATCATGCTCGCTCAAGAAGGCTAACCACCTTGCTTCGAGAGAATTTAAATTATGTTTATCAAACAGATGTTTTAAGGCAATGTTATCCATCAATAGTAAGAATTTTTGGCCTATCAGATAATGTCGCCACACTTTTAATGCATGTATTATTGTAGCAAGTTCCCAGTCATGTGTTACACAATTTTCTTCGTGTTTCTTTAGTTTCTGAGATTCATAAGCTATTACATGGTTTTCTTGAATTAACACTCCTCTAATCCCTTCACGGCATGTGTCTGTACATACTACAAAGTATTTATCTAGGTCTATTAATTTTAAAATAGGAGTTGTAGTTAAGAGTTGTTTTAATTTGTTAAAACTCTCTTGACATTTCTCAGACCAAATGAACCTAGTTCCTTTCTTTTGCAATGATGTTATAGGATATGCAATCTTGGAAAATCCTTCTATAAACTTCTGGTAATAGCCAATTATACCCATAAAGGATCTTACATCTAAAACATCCTTAGGTTCAGGCCAATTCATTATAGCCTTTATTTTATCTGGGTCAAGTGATATACCTTCTTTGGAAATTAAATGTTCCATATACTGAATTTTATCTTTAGAAAACTCACACTTACTTAGTTTTGCATATAATTTATGTTCTCTTAGTCTATGTAATACTATTCTTAAATGTTCTTCGTGTTCTTTTTCATCCTTTGAATAGATGAGTATATCGTCTATAAATACGATCAAAAATTTATCTAGAAACTTACTCAAAATATTGTTCATCAAGCACATGAATGAGGTTGGGGCATTAGTTAGCCCAAAAGGTATTACGACAAATTTGTAATGTCAGTACCTTGTTATAAATGTTGTTTTATAAATATACTCATCCTTTATCCTAACTTGATGATAACCAGAATGTAAATCAATATTAGAAAAGATTGTAGCTCTCCATGCTTGATCAAACAGATCATTGACACGAGGTAATGGATATCTATTTTTAATAGTCATTTTATTAAGTTGCCTATAATCAATACAGAGACGTAAATTCCCATCTTTATTCCTAACAAAAAGTATTGGTTCCCCCCATGGAGTCACACTTGGTTGGATATATTCTTTATCTATCAATTCTTGCAATTGACTTTTTAGTTCATTTAACTCTAGGATATTCATCATATAAGGGGCCTTAGAAGAAGGTATTGCTCTAGGTAGCAGGTCTATGGAGATGTAACATCCCTTCTGTTACGACAACAACAACGATATACAAGAGGTAAAAATATATTTTTTTTGAATTAGGAAAATTTAAATCATCACAACATAACTAATATCATCTCCAGTGACACATCATCATAATTAATAATGATGCTCATCAACGCATTAACATAATTGATAGCGATGCATAATCAACATATAAACATAAAGAGCAGCGTGATTCAACACATCATGATCAACTGAAGCAAATTACAAATAAGTGATCAATCATGTCATTGAATATTAAAAACAAGTACCCTCCCAACCTATCCTACATGGTTAGGATCTCCAGAACACATGAGCAACGCTCAAGCCCAGGATTCATCCGATTGATTTTGACCACTTAAGGTCTTAGGGTTGGTGATTGTTCTGAGGAACAAGGTGGTATCTATGTCCCTTAATCAATCACAACTCATAACTCCAGACTAGATTATCAGTCATACATCAACATTATTTCATGGCGCAAGAGAATCTAATTACTCAATCAATCATACATCAACATTATTTTTGTGGCGCAAGAGAATCTAATTACTCAATCAATCATACATCAACATCATTTTGATGGCGCAAGAGAAATGTAATTACATAATCAATCTTACATCAACATTATTTTGTGGTGCAAGAGAATCTAATTACTCAATCAATCATACATCAACATCATTTTGATGGCGCAAGAGAAATCTAATTACATAATCAATATTACATCAACATTATTTTCATGGCGCAAGAGTAATCTAGTTACTTAATCAGACTTTCATGAGAAATTAAGAGTAATTAAGAAAATATGTACAAGGAAATATATTGTTAAATTAACACCACTTTAAGATCCCATGAGAAGATGAAGATTTCCTAAGTAATTCATAAAAGGTCAAAGTTAAATTAAATATCCAATGGGAACCATGAGAAGTTCAATCTCCTTATCCATGCATAAAGGAATTAACACTACTTTAAGTACCCCTTTTTAAAACTATATGAAGATCAAGCAATTAAAAGAATTCAGATTACTTTGCAACTCATTTAAAGGAACTAAGTAAATCCCAACATATTCTCTCAAACAAAAAGGCTTAGTATACCTACTTACCTATCCCTCAACTAAGATTAAAATTAGTACTATATTAGTATTTAAGTAATACAATGCTTTAGTAGGAGTATGGATTTCTCCCTTTTAAAATCCTCTTATTGAAGATAGTAAGGATGATATTTTTATATCCTGCAGTAATATACAATGTACAACAACATACAATATGGGATAAATGTATTTTAAGGATTTATTACACTTATGCAAATCCATTTTTAGAACTCAACGTCAATTATCAAAATCTTGGGTCCTTCCCACTATTGATCCAAGCCCAACCAAATACGATCCTCCAATGTCACCAGCACCGGAATTAACGTCGCAGCAATCAGTGCAAGCCACGACGAGGAACATCATGCACATGGCACCAAGGGAAGCCCACGAGAGGCGTGGAATTCACCGCAAGGGTCGAGAGTCAAGACAGGCACCGAGCCTCAAGGGAGAGCCCAAGGGTCGATAGAGTACATGCTTCCTACCTATGGGTAAGTTAATCTTGTGTTAATCATGCACATGCTTGAATGTCATCAAGAATGATCTTAACATGTCCCAAGAATGAAGTGCAAGGAAAGTGCCATTAATAACTATGGAATTCATTGAGGAATTGCAGATACCACTGTAATCGTTGTCATTTTTTAAAGACTGGAAAGTGCCATCCATATCGCTAACAGTCAGTTAAGGAATGGCAAGTGCCATTGAATTAGCAGTAGGAAAAACACAAGGCTAGGCAAAGAGAAACGCTATAGGAAATTTGTTAAGGGATGGCACATCAAGGAATGGAATGGTAGGTATATTCTCTTCTCCTACATAGGTTGGAGCCACCTCCACATATGATTTTTTTCGCTCACTTTTCTACAAATAATGAACTATTTATATATTGTTGTTACAAGTATATATATCATCTCCCTCTCATTCTCAGTCATCCAAATTATGAAAGAATGGATTCTTCTGGAAAGACAGTCACAGTGAGGGATACATTGTTGTAAGTTATTGCTTATTTTTCAATTTTCATGCAGTAACAGGTTGTTTTCTTATTTTTCGTTTTTCAAGAAATAACAGATTGTCTAAGCTCGTGGTATTGGAATTCCAATGCGTATTTATGTTTAGTTTATTAGGCAAGCTTAATTTGAATCGCTTTAGTTTTTTCTTTTGCAGATTATTTTGAGATGAGGTCCATGTCTGCGTGTTCAAGAACATCAAGGAGGTGGGTGTGACCTACCCTTTCAAACAACTGATGAAGATATGTTGGAGCTTCCACTGGAGAACAAACATTGTTTCCAATGGGTCCATGGGAAGAACAAATTTCAACAACTTGTTATGTGCGCATGTAGAGACTCAAATTATTGTTTTCACAAGCATTGTTACACAGACAAGGTATGGGTGGGGTTGGGAAGATTCGTTACTACATAAAAATAAATTTTAAGTCTTTATTATCCATTTTTCGTGAACCCTTTCATATTTAGCAAGATTGCTTTACTTTGTAACTTCTCTCTTATCCAACCCAGAGACAGCAACAAATAGGCAAGATCACAAGAATTATTGGAGTTCGCCTGGGATAGAAATTTGGATTATTGTAAACCAATCAAGTAAATGGCCAGGAAATGAAACTCCTCAAGATAATTAAACAAAGATTATCATAAACCAATCAAGTAAATGGCCAGGAAATGAAACTCCTCAAGATAATTAAACAAAAATCTTTGCATCTGTAAAATATGTGAACTAGACAACAAATTGATACTTGGAACACCAACCACATTGTGATAACATTCAGAGAAATTTAGTATTTGTTGGGCCTATTTTTGGTAGGAGGGTAGTGTGGCCAACTAACCTAAGAATAAAACCAAGGAACGTTTCTCAATGACAGTCGAAACAAATTCAAAATTTAAATGAAAACTCTACTAAGCATTCCTAAGGCAATGACTAGTAAATTCGCCATTGTTAACTTAGACAACTATATCCACTAGAAGCAATTTGACATTCTAGTATCCATGAAACCATCCAAGATCTTGACGAGCAGAAATTAGAATTTCACCATTATGTAATGGGTTTCAAACAATAAAATTTCAATACATTTCATCATAATTTTACTACAGAAGCATCCATCCAATTTACAATTTCAATTATGACTATTAAATGTATTGGAATCTACAGCAAATTTCAATGAAAATTTTGATATAAAATTACATCACCATTCATGACGAAATTCTAATAATTCCTTGCTCAAAATAAAATCTTAATGCATTACAATCTCAATTAAAATACTATAACCGATGGAGAAGAAACTGAGATGACTTCTGTGATGACGCTCCTCCCAACCTTTTGCTTGCTAATCATAGAGACTTCACCGGTACCTCCCAGCCAACGCTAGGGGTACCCTTCTTCCCCCTTATCCCCCCAAGCCACAAAGGGTCCATGCACAAAATCAGAATACTCTAGCGCCAATTTTTCCTCGCAAGGTAGAGCCACAACTCTCTCTCAAGCTGGGTATCCCAACTCTCACAAGTAAAACCAGTCAAAATTTTTGTAGCATAAATTTACCCGTAACTAGTGTGATCCATTTCTCATCTAGACCATTTGTTTTATAGAATTTTCTCAATGACACATCCCCACTTGCACAATTAATTTTCTTTTTAATTAAATAATTTAGAATTATTTCCCCCTCACACTTGTCATCCTCTCCCCCAAGTTCCACAAGTAATTCCACAATTTATTTTAATTAAAGTCAATTTCCCTCACCTTTCCTAAAAGCACTCATTAATTCACCCCTTGTTGTCTCTTTGTTCCCCATATTCCCATTTAATGACTGACGCCTTACTAAAACTAAGTTGAGTTAAAATAGGAGTCTTCTTCTAGTTAGAATAGTGTTAACTAGACTCTAGATACCTTTCTATGAGTAAACATTCTTTCAACTTTATTCCTTTCTTATCTTAAATTCCAATTTGGTATTTTATTGGACACATGTGTATTAAATAAATCTTTAGGTTTATTTCATTTTATTTATTTACCTCATTCCCCTTTTGATTTAGTTAATAATTTAGTTTAGTCTCCTTACAAGAACTTAGATTTAAGCTCAAGTTTTTTTAATAGGCTTAAACTTTCACTTTGGATTTACAATTAGTAATTTCAATCCTTAATTAATTAATTAAATTTGGCAATGCTTAAAGATATTTCAAGGTTCAATTATTCTCTCAAGGTTTTCTAGGCCACCTAGATTCGTTGACTCAAGTTTTAATCACGCGATGTGCCCCTCAAGGCATAACTCCATGCTCCAAGGGTGTCACTCGCCTTTGACTAGTTTTTGTATTTGTCCAACCCTTGGAGTCAGCACTCCATTCGGGCGACCTTGTGAGAGACTAAGGGATTCTAAGGAATAAGGACCCAGCCTTATTATGCACCCCTTAGAAATCTTCATGAGTGATTGTCTCGGTCTTCCCTCATGACATCGTGGACCTCTCGAACTAAGTAATTGTTAACCTACAATTCAATCCATGACGCGAGTGCTAGTAGGTTGTGACAGGAACTTTTCCACACATCTCCCTCAATATATGGTCTATGTGCATGGCCCCCTTACACCTTATGTGAGTCAGATTAGGAAACATTCGTCAACCTACATCCATCAACAAAACATTGTCAATGATCCATATATAAAAGCATACTATAATCGATCATATGTCACATATGCATAAATGAAATACTCAAACCAATATAATACACTCCCTGACTCAATATGGAGTCCAAGGAGGTCCATTGATGACATCGGCATCCACAATCTGTCCAGTTTCCTACACACTCAGGGAAACTCGTCAATACCATATGTCAATACGCATATATGAAAAAACATTAAATCGTAATCCATCAACATTATCATAAGAATCCATAAGTGAAACAAATAACCATGTACTATAACCGGATCACTTGCACGCAAGTTTCCTCAAAGAATAAGTCAATAGCATGTGCTTGCAAGAGCGGGATGTTACAGGAGAAATCTATTTCTCTCCTAGGAGGTAGTCCGAGAATATCCTGGAATACATCATGGAATTCTTGCAATACTGGAAAGTTATCTAACCCATTATTACTTTCCCCTTTTTCATGTTAATTTATGTGTACAACAACTAGTTTACATCCTTTTCGAATGCATCTTTTAACATGTAAGGTTGTTATTTCTCTAATGCTAACATGTCTTGATACACCTTTAATATTTACAATGTTACCTCTCTCATCTACATAGGTAAATTTTTTATTATAACAATCTAAGACCACCTTAAACTTTTCCATCCAATTCAGACCGATTAGCACATTGTAAGATCCTAACGGTAATATGTTTAAGTCTATCTATGTTCTTAATACATCCATACCAAGTTCGCAGTTTTTAACAACATTTGTAATTCTCCTTTTAGTTCATGTAGCTAATTGTACTAAACAAGACTTTTCAAACTTTTCCTTATGTAACTTATAGATTTATACAACTCTTGGTGAAATATAACTTAAACTATCACCTGGATCAATTAAAACAATAATTGGTTGGTTATGTATCATACCTTCAATTTCTACCATTGAAGTCTGATGATATGCATGTCGATTTTCCAATGTTGTGTTGATTTTTGGTGTAGACCTTTCCAACTCACCAACTGTAGTTTCCTCATGTATTGTTTGCACATTGTTATTGCCCTTCTTCCTGAGAGGACAGTCCTTATAGTAATGTGGACCATTGCATTCCCAACATTTTACTATTTCTTTTTGGGAAGTTTCTTTATTGAAGAAGGTTGGTGGTTTGGCATTCTTATTTTCAGACTGATTGAAAGGTTTACTAGTTCTGAAATTGTTATCTCCTTGAAATATTTCACCGGCATTTTTAGTAAAGTAGGCTCCCCCTTTCTTCTTAGGGTCAAACCTCTCAACCTTTTTCCCATTCCAATTCTTAGAATTCTCATTTCTATTTTTATATTGCTCAAGATAGAGTTTATCTTTCCTCATGGTTTATTCTAATGTTTTTGGGTTATCAAACTCAATTTGGTCTTTATAAGAACTAGGTAGGCAATTCAAAAATCGTTGAATATTTGGTTTTCCATCCACAATGTAAGGCACATAACACAGTAAACTCATAAACTTACTACATAAATATTTCATTGTAATATTTCCTAGTTTTAGTTCATAGAACTCCTTGGCTTTACCCTCATAATATTGTTCAGACGGGTATTGTTTCTTAAAATATCTCTTAAAGGTTTTCCATGTGATTTTTCTTTCCTTAATACTCTTTACTCTTTTTAGTCATGGGACCATATATCTTCTTTTTATGTCAGATTTGATCCGGATTATTTTTTACACAAAATGAGATCGGAGGTATAATAAAGAAATGTAGAGAGATATCGCAGATATTCAATAATATAATAGAAATATATCAAAGATGCAACCATAAACACATATATACAGTAATACACAATTTCTATTAATGAAATAAATGTATAGAGACTGTAAAATACAGAGTGAAAGACTCGATAGAATGGTGGCAACTTATCTCTGAGAAGAGATGTGACGGCTACTCGCATTCGCAAGAAGATGATTACAATGAGGCTCTAAAGGCATTTTTACAATAAACAGGAATGCCAAAATTCCTAGACATCCAAAAACCTAACCCTAAGATATGAAGCGCCAAAATTCATGTGGGTCCCGTTTGGGTAAGTTAGTACATCAACTTCTCGGGTCGTAACTTTTGCATACGATCTCCGTTTTAGGCGTATGATAGCTCGTTGGAAAGGTATCGTCAAGGAGATTCATTTTGGGGGCTCAATAATTCCTTTATCTATCATTGAGAACCTCAATCTCGAAAAACCTTCATTTGGGCCCTCAAAATGGCTCCAGAAGTTAAAAACTACTAAAAATAGTAAATTGTCAAATTTGCCAGAAAACTATTTTGAGCCAGTCGAAAAAGGTGGGTGGCGACCGATATCCACCTAGATCAATCCTCCCTCCCTAGGAAGCAATGGTCTCCATTGCGTTGAGTTCCCAGGGGAGAGGGAAAAGCGTTTGTTGAATCTGCATCTTGGTGAGCTGCTTGCCTTGTTGGAGACGTTGTGTTGCTCAGTTTGTGGAAGTCTATCACGAACCTGTTGAGGCTAAGGTTGTTCAACAAGTCGGGCTATATGAGAGGACGGTGCGCAGAAGGAATCTTTGCACTTTGCTGCAACCTTGTCGACCTGCTTCTGTTGGATAGAAGGTGTTTGGGGCGAAGTTTTAGCGGTTGCAGTGTCCTTCTGTTCCCCTTTTGAACAGATTGTGAAGAAGCTAAATTTTGCTACTACCTTGCGGCACTTTTTAGGTGGAACAGTAGTCGGAACTACCTCTGGTATTCTATAGAGATGACCCCCCAGAGAAACAATGACACTGCGAGGTCAAGACTCATAAACAGCGTGGCACTTCCACATATATGGTTGGCCCAAGAGAACATCACAAACATATAGTGGGGAAACATCACATAATACCTCATCCTTGAAGGGTTGGATGCCATATGACAATCGACATTGTTGGCTGACACGAAGATCTTGTCCTTGGCGAAGCCACCCGATGTTGTATGGCTGCGGGTGTGGTGTTGTTGACAATCCCAACTGTTTGAGGACCTTTGCTGAGATGAAGTTCTTATGGCTTCCGCTATCAACAACAAAATGCAGCGAGGTCCCCTTCACCCACATCTGTGAATGAAAAAGGCACTCCCCGTCTTCAGGATCTGTTGGTTCTTCTGGTTGAATTGTTGTGGTCGCAACAATAGCAGTGGGGTCTGTGTCAATGATCCTTCCTTTACCAGTATTTTCAAAATTAGATTCTGAATCAGGGTTCGGCTCCTTGTCTTTGATCTCGGCCACCAATGACTTTTTTGAGCGACATTCATCGGTGTTGTGCCAGGGTATTTTGTGTAAATCGCACCATTTTCCGGTGTCCTTCTTTGTCTTCTTGTGACCTTTCTTTTCATGTGGCTTGGACTAGTTTTCGAGAGACTGTTTGTTAGGGACGTCTTTGTCATACTTTGGTTGTTGCGAATTTGTAGAACCAAAATCTTGTTTTTTCTAGTGCTTAAATTTCTGCTCGATTTTAACAGCATATCGATAGGCAGCACCAAGTGATGAGATGTCCAAAAAATCCATTTCAATTTGGATGTATCTGTGTAGAGCCCCACGGTATTTCAGAACCAAATGTCATTCGGAGTCTTTGATACCCAGCTTGGTGCGCATGGTATGGAAGGTATTGGTGAAATCCGGAACTACTTGGCCCCTCTCTTGCTGCAGTGTGGTCCATCTCATGTACTAGTGGTCCTCATAGTTGCCAATAGGGTAATATTGTTCCTTTATCGCATCCACAAAAAATACTAAGTGGGATCGGCCCCATATATTTCAAACTCCTCTATGGAACTCTACTCCCAATAAGTTTCCCACCAATGTTTGACATGGGGGAGAAATTTAAGGAGTGTGAAGGTGATCTTTTCTTTGTTGGAAAATTTGTGAACAGAGAAATAACCTTCTAGCATATTTAACCATTTGTCTAGGGATTATGCATCTATCTGTCCTTCAAATACAGGAATATTAAAATTAACTTGTACCTTGAAAGACGAGGTTCCTCCAAAGTGGTCTCTTGATGAAGATGTGCATGTTGCTATCGGCAGGCATTAAAGGATGTGGGAAAAATTCTCCATCATTTTGTCCCTCTGTCGCGTGAGAGCTTTCTCAAGCAACAGACTAATAGGATCGTTTTCTCCGTCATTTTTCTTTTCTTCCGCCATTGAGGGTTTCTTGGGTGTGCGAGAGCGATTTTCCTCAAGAGAGACAAGCTTGAGACCCAAATTTCTATACTCAGACCTCGTCGGGCACATCCACTGAAAAAAAAAAAACGACCAAAAACAGCCTGCTCTGATACCACTGATCCAGATTATTTTCGGCACGAAATGAGATCGGAGGTATAATAAAGAAATGCATAAAGATATCGCGGATATTCAATAATATAACAGAAATATATCAGAGATGTAACCATAAACACAGATATACAGTAATACACAATTTCTATTAATGAAATAAATGTACAGAGATTGTAAAATACAGAGTGAAAGACTCGATAGAATGGTGGTAGCTTGTCTCTGAGAAGAGATGTGACGGTTACTTGCATTCGCAAGAAGATGATTACAATGAGGCTCTGAAGGCCTTTTTACAATAAACAGGAATGTCAAAATTCCTAGACATCCAAAAACCTAACCCTAGGATATGAAGCTCCAAAATTCATGTGGGCCCCATTTGGTTTAGTTAGTACATCAACTTCCCAGGGTCGTAACTTTTGCATACGATCTTTGTTTTAGGCGTATGATAGCTCGTTGGAAAGGTATCATTGAGGAGATTCATTTTGGGGGCTCAATCATGCCTTTGGATATCATTGGGAAACTCTATCTCAAAAAACGTTCATTTGGGCCCTCAAAATGGCCTTGGAAGTTAAAAACTGCTAAAAATAGTAAATTGCCAAATTTGCCAGTAAATTGTTTTGAGCCAGTCAGAAAAGGTGGGTGGCCACTGATATCCACCTAAATCAAGATTATAGATAGTCATATGAGATTTAAGCTCACTTGAGTAATTATAAATTTGAAAGTATTTATGCATACTAGAGAGCCATGCCTCTGCTTCCTCACAAGTCTCCACTTCTCCATTGAAGGTAGGTGGTTTAATATTATTAAATTATCCCATGAATTCATCATGTTGTTTAGGTTTCTTTTTTGTTCTTTTTTTAGGAGTAGAACTACTTTCAATAGAAGTTTTTAGTATCTTTTGTATCCTTATACATTGACTCTGTCTCATATTCAAGATACTCCAATTTTCTTGCTTTCTTCTTCAGTTGGGCTATCTTGGGGTTACTAGAATTTTTCCCCTTATTTTTATCATTATTTTGATTTCATAATTTTTATATCATAATTTCATTTAGTTCCTCTTGAGTCTTTAAAATTCTTTCGTTATCTGCTCTAACAGTGTTTAGTTCTTCTCTCATATATGTTATTGTCTTTATAATTTCTGAATGTCTATCGTTATTCAGATCCACCCATAGATTTCCATCACCTAAGTTCCCTTGTTTAGGATTCTCTTGGTGAGGTTCTTCTCCCTGAGGTTTAGGTAGTTCTATCATTTTTCTGCAAAATCAAATTATTTTTCTTCCTAGAGGTAAGAAGAAAATAAAGACAATTTACATGTTAGATTTTTCAGTCATAAAGCCCATAAAAAGGCCAAGTGTTGTAACCTACAGCTCTGATACCATTATGTCACACCTCTAATTCTATTCACAAAATATATATATATATATATATATATATATCATAATGATCTAATGATCTCTTGTCGTCATAATTGTCGCATATATGTCTAATAATTTATTTTATTTTCTACCCTTATGTTTTTCGTGTTTTCATTTGACATACATCAAATTGTCTTGTGATAGTCTCCTTATTCTTTTATCGTTTTACTATGAAGGAGAAACCATAAAGACTAAATATTATAAAGATTGTTCCTTCCAACTTCTTATAACTTATTTGTAGTAACTTATGCCATAAGATAATTGAAAAAAAAGATGTAACACTTAATGATTCGGTCCTTCACTATACATAGCATTTATAAATGCTAACTTAAGTCTCATTCCACTAAGACTATTCACTATAGGTACTTGATAAACATTTATATAACTTGTTTTTAATAGCTATGACGGTGTTTCATAATCTACTTGTATTTATAAAATATTTATTATTTTGAAATGATAAAATACCATGTATAAGGGGTCGCATAAAGGGTTCTTTAATTGTTATAACGCCCCACAATTATACGTTCTATATTTGGCACTTTAACATTGTTTAAGGATTGTTACGATAACACTCTAGTCACAAATTTACCATATACAAGTCATTGTATTCAGGCATGCATTTTGTATTACGCATCCATGTTAACGTAAGCATTTACAATATGATTTCCATTGTAACTATTGTATCCTTGTTATCCTGATATATATTACGTGGCATACGAATGACGAATATTTCTTAAGGGGATTTAATATGGAGTTTTATTATGGATCTAGTCTCGTGTTATTGTACAATTCCTTATTGAAAATATTGTCGGTTGTTTCTTCATTAAACAGAGTGCAATACAAAGCATTTACCATGCATCATTCCTGCATGGGCCACCTGTATGGTTTACCATCTCGACAAGATTTCAACAAAAGTTTTCCTAGGGAAGCATATGTGTCATGTTTTTACAGTCAGGTGTTAGGGTTTCTTTTCGGATCCTTAAACCATTCTGACCTTTCCTGAACTTGGCTCATTTCACATTTTTCAGTTTCGTTTTTCAGTTCCATGTTCACCCTGAGAGATTTTTCGAGAGATTTATAGTTTAACCGAACCCTCCTGTGTCTTTTGAGAGTTCATGAGTTACAGTGGTGAATATATAACTTCCCAAAACCCATTTTCGTTCACAGTAAGATTATTTGCAAGAGTCGGGGTATTCACAACTTTTTTGGCTTGTGGATGGTTGGTTTTCATCGACTTCAAAGGTGGCATCCCTAAATGGTAAGAGTTTTATTGAATCTATTTTACTCGTCCTAAATTCTTGTGTAACTAGGAAACTTGAGATTTTAGCTTATTATCCTTGTAAAGTTTTCTGAGCAAATTTAATATGTTAATTTACAGTTGTTGTTTATACGTTATTCCGTCGTTTATGATTAATATGTCTCTGTATGGTTTGCCTTGGCAAAGTCCTTTTTATCATATATATATATATATATATATATATATATAGATATAGATATAGATATAGATATAGATATAGATATAGATATAGATAGATAGTCTTAATTTCGTGACTTTAAAATGTATTTTGGGTCCTGGTGTGTCTTGATTCTAGTTAGCCTATAGTCCAAAGAGTTTTTACTTGGATTTTATAGGCTTATCACCCAAACCCTGAATTTTATTAACTTTGTGATCTAAGTTTACCTTAAAGGAATTTAATATTACATAGGGTTTACATATTTAGTTTTTACTTCTCTAGTTTTCAGTTTATGATTAAAACGTTCCAAATCATTTACTTTGCTCATCCTAAACATAGTTAGGACTATTGTTGGAAAATGTTGAATATGTGTGGTATTTCACACACAAAATAGTAATGTTCCTCAGATTTATTTCTTGTATGTGCACAATGAATTTATTTATTTTTCTAAAGCTTTTACTTGGGTATTTCAACTAATGACGGGACATGTTTTTAATTGCAATGGGTACCCATTAATTGTCCAAACAACCCTCATCATTCGGATGTTGTTCATTGGCGACAGAAGGAGATACAAGAATCACCATGAACTTCCATGGTAAGTTTGTTTTAGCTTGTGTATGTAATTGAATTATATTTGACTATTTGAACTCGTACAACTTCCTAAATTATTTCACTACCACTTTGTAGGTGTCGAGGAGGTTGGTACCATGGATTCCGAGAATACCCTTTCTTGGAGAAGGTATTCAGGTTCCATCACTAATTATGTTCAAAGCATGATATCACAATATGTGACCACACTGTTTGTACACTATGTCGAGCTAGTCAACTAAATACATTTGTATATATATTATTTTAAAGTCTCTTGGATTCAATATTGTTGTCTACATTTTATGGTCTGTAACTTTGTTGAACTCGGTTCCCTTAGTACAGATTCTTTATTTGGATACATGCAGTCTTCATTTCTACGGTTATGTAACTTTGTTGAACTCGATTTCCTTAGTACAGATTCTTTATTTGGATGCATTTCCCGATTTAATAACTAGACTTGCTTATTATTTTTATTTGGTTTGTCGTTGGTAATACAACTCTATTCGTATATCTAACAACAGAATATCTATCGTTTTGCTTCCAATGAACTTTCTATATGAACCTATTGTATGCATTTTTTTTCTCGTAACAACACATAGATCTAATACTATTATGAATAAATCATAACCATTAATCATTAACACATTAATACATAGTAAATATTCAGATTGGCATATTCATAATAAAGAACTAAAACCTGGAACTTGGGGAAACCACACATTGAAGACCATGTTCCTCCCAACCATAGACTAGGGTCTTTGTCAACCTTTGCCACCCCCGAGTTGAGTTCGGAATCCAAGGGGCTGCCTACGTGGCCTCTTGCAGAATTCTGAGTACCAACTTGTTGTGTGTAAAAGTATAATTTATCTATGTCAAGTCAAAAATCAGTGCATAGCCTTTTCAAATCTATTAGTTCGCATCATATAAATGGTGTCTCATTCCCTTTTCATGACTTCTTTTTGTTTTGCCTAGGACTTGTGACACTTGTCTTGAGCCTCTTTCTCATTAACCACCTATCAGATTCAATTTTACACATGTTCATAAATTCTCCTATAAATCTGGAATGTTTCTTTTTGTAGTTGAGTTAACTCCACAGTTTGTCTCAGTCTGCTTCCACTTGGCCAACCCCTTTGTATTCCTAACACCCTCTTTAACATATGCTTCAACATATGTCCCTTTTCCATATGTGCTTTATTTTCATAAAATAATAAAGTTTTACATTTCAGATTTGGTCCATCGACCAAAGTGTCTTTTGGAAAAATAAATAAAAGTCTAAAAATAATAATAATAATAATAATTTTCAAAGTTTCAAGTCGTGGGGTATCACACCCTACCTTATTCTTGATCGCCTATCAAGATCTCAAGTGAGAATCATGTGTAGCCTTCCAAAGGATGCCAACATTAAACCTCAACTCATTTATAATCATTTATTTATATATTTATTTATTTGTGTAATGCATTTTTTGTGGAAACCCATGGGACACTTTTCCTCATTTTGAGGATGGTACCTAGTGTAAACTAGATTACCCTCATTCTAAAGATGGTACCCGAGATTTATTTTTATTTTTGTGCAATGCATTTTTTTTTGGAAACCCATTGGACACTTCCCCTCATTTTGAGGATGATAACTAGGGTAAACTAGATTCCCCTCATTCTGAAGATGGTACCTAGGGTAAATTGGATTCCATAGAAGCACAAATATTTTTCATGTCACTTACAAGAATAGAACCTGGGTGGGGAGGATAACACTCTATCACACAACAACTCGAGTAAACCCTATTGACTGATTTATACTCAATTGAATGACTTTCACTTCATTTTTCATCATGTTGATGTCATCTTGATTGTCTCCATTTTGTGAAAAACACTTGAACTCCATCCATTGAAAAAATTAGTCATGCGATGAATCTCTTCCAGCGTTCATCTCACCCTCATCAACACTCTTAGTATTTTCCATCATAGATGCTCCTGCATCACAACCATTTTAGGGATAATGCTATACTTATAAAACTTTTTGTATGTAAATACATACGAGAGGTCATGGACTTGATTGGTTGGTAAAGCATGATGTTATTGTTCCCCATCAAAGTTCAAATCATATATATATATATATTCTTTGATAATGAGAAAAGTGTTATGGATTATGTTGACTTGAACGATCAAAATATGACAAACCTTAAACACTATACATATTGTCATAAAAAATTTCCCTACCTTAATGTACTAGGTTTCCTACCTAAAACTTTGCAAAGTATCAAAGTTCCACCTATATTTATGACAAGTTTGTGTCTAAATTTTAATCAAAATACTATAAGCATTACCTTGTCTATGATAGTCCACTTTAATTAGTATATAAGAATATGACAAACCTTAAACACTAGGAATACTTGTCATAAATGTTTTCCCTACCTTTAGGTAATAGGTTTCATACCCGAAACTTTGCAAAACATCAAAGTTCCACCCATATTTATGATAAGTTTGTCTAAGACTATCTAAATTTTATTCAAAATACAATATCCATTACCTTGTCTATGATAATCCACTTTAATTAGTATATAAGTTTGTTTTCAAAAAGAAAAATATCTTATATTAGTGAATATAATAGTTTTGTTTCCAAAAGTCATTACATATTGAACATGACTGTAATGTCCTTGTCACCATATCTAAGCTATACCTCAACATCATACTTACACTAATACATATATGTTCATCCATATAATGCCACTTTCATCTAGAAAGATATAACCTCTTATACATATCAGATCAAAATTACAAAAAAAATGACTGTATCAGTGACCAGCAACAGAAAATCTAGACAGTCTATTTCTCCTTTGAACAAGAGATATTTTACTAGTTTGATAATCTTTCAAAGTTCGTTGGAAGTACATCTATATCCTTTGAATAAAAATCACCCTCCTCGTCCAACTGTAAAGATTCATTTGATATCTAATCCTCATCCTTGCTAAAAGATCTGTAAATATGTTGAGCTTTGAGTTGAAGAAATCTTTCGCTCAACCTTCTGATTTTTGTCATCCATGGCTGTAATGAGAGAACCTGTAAGTTATTGACATTAGTAAACCAAACTTTAATGATATTTTAATCTCCTGCTAGTACTAATATTGATACCTTCGTAACATTTTCAAAATGTAAAATTCACCACAAAGCCAATAGTTACCCTTTAGTGTTGGTCTCGCTCCCACAGTTCATTTTGATTCTGAATGTGCCCAAAACTGGGCATTTTAGGACAACCCATGCCACATACTTTTTGCCCATTTCTTGTAAGGCTCCATCAAAGAACCCCACTGCTAAATCCCAGTCCAGGATGGGAGGCCTATCAATCCTTATTTTCTTATACACCTGGACAACTTTAAATTCTCCCAAGTCCTGTAAGATGCAAGTACAAACTCTGACCAAATTAGGAATAACATCTTCAAAGATAATTATATTTCTTTGTTTCCATACCTCCCAACAAATGAAGCGAGGATATTCTTCCCTATTCTCCTTTTTCTTTATCTGTCTTTTTAAATTGTCCTCAATCTATCCTCCTACCCAGACACCATGTAGCTTTAGTTCCTTTGAAATTGTGGCCAAAATATCTTTTATAAAGCTACACTCAACAAAAATATGGTTCACTGTTTCCTCACATTCCCCACACAAGACACACTTACTCGGACCATAAAAACCTCTTTTCTTCAAATTTTCCCAAGTAAGGATTTTATGTTCTAACATCATCCAAATAAGTAGTTGTACTTTTAGTGGAAACTACCATTTCCATACTTCACTGTACCAGAACATAAGTACTTCTACCCTCTCCTCCAAAAGTAGTGCATTATAATCTTGTTTGGTACCTACCTGGCCCCTTTTTGTATCCCAAGACCACAACAATATATCGTTTTCATCTTTCAATTCTATTCTCGCACCAATTGAACTCTTGGTATAGTTTGTCCATTCATGTTTTCGATCTCCTTCTAGCCTTAGATTCTCAGCCTTTTTCCAACTAATATGATTAGAGTCCTCCAAATTACTAACTCCAGCCTGTGCCAGAAAATGTAAACCTTGAGCCTTCAGTGTCACAATGAGATTACTTGATAGTTTATAAAAATTATAAGATCCCACCATAGGATTTTCCCCTAGTCGAATTTCCTTCCCATTCTCAGGCTTTCAAACCAGCCAAGCAATTATAACAGGTAAGGAAGAGGTTAATGCTCTCTAGAAATTTGAGGAACCAACCCAATTTTTCTTTTCTTTCCTAAGCCACCCTTCCACAGTTTTCTTCTGTAAATATTTTGTAATAATAACCTCATTCCAAAGGCCAGGCAACATAAGGCATCTCCAAATACTTTTTGCCGCCAATGCTTTACCAAAAGTAAATATATTTTTTATACCCCACCCACCGATGTTTTTTGGTTTTGAGATCTTTTTCCAGCTAATCAGATGCATCCCTTCCTTATATTTTTTACCTGTCCACAAAAAACTAAACATCCTCCTCCTTATACTATTCAAGACACTTTTTGGTATCTTGGCCAAGGATAACCAATATACAGAAATACTTTCAAGTACTTCCTTTACCAAAATGACCCTTCCCCCTAAAGATAGCCACCTATGAGTCCAATTCAAAATTCTTTTCTCAATTCTTTTCTCCAGCCATATCCATTCAGCTCGATTGTAACAATTTGGTTTTATTAAAAAACCCAGGTACTTAAACCCTTCATCCACTAATCTTACTTCAAAAGGTAGCAGATCTTTTAGAAAAACAAGTTCTTCATCTCCCCACCCTGCTTCTAAAAAGACAGACTTCTGAGGGCTAAAATCCATTCCCGTCACCTTGCAAAAGAGATCCGAGACCTTTTTGAAAGTCTCCCATTCAGCCATACTTCCATTCTGAAACAAGATTACATCATCCACAAACATCAGGTGTGTTATTCTTAGCCCTCTGGCCACAGGAATTCCAACAATATTCTTCACTCTAACCTGTGCATGTAAGGTTATGCTTAGCCCTTCCACAATAAGAAGAAAAAGTAAAGGTGATAACAGACAACCTTGCCTTAAACCCCTAGAGCTCTTAAAAAACTAGTTGGTTTTCCATTTATCATTACCGCAAAATTTGTAGTGGTCACACATCCCATAATCCAATCTATTGCATTCAAACTCAAACCAAATTGTAATAATACTAGCCTGAGGAAACCCCAATCCACTCTATCATCTGCCTTTATCAAATCCAGTTTTAGTACCAGTGCTTTAATATTTTTTACCTTAATGTTGTGCAAAGTTTCGTGTACAACACCAATAGCATCAGTGATTTCTCTGCCCTCTAGGAACCCAAATTGTTCCTTTGAAATACCCACAGAAAGTGAATTCTTGATTATGGTTGCAATAATCTTAGTTATAATCTTGTAAACCAAATTGCATAATGCAATTGGCCTAAATCCTCCAAAGGATTCAAGTTTATCACTCTTAGGAACAAGTGCTATAAAAGTAGTGTTCAAAGCACCTAACACTTTACCCTTCCTCCTGGATTCTTCCACCAATCCTAAGATGTTATTTCCCAAAAGATCAAAAAAATCTATAAAGAATTCCACCGACCAACCATCTGGTCCAGGGATTTTTAAACCCTTAAAACCTTTAAGGATAGTTAATATTTCATCAAGTGTAACAGGCTCAACCACTTTTAACCCTTCTTCCATAGAAAACAACCTCAGATATTTCTTTAATACTGCAATTTGATCAAAAATAGCAATATTTTCTTGTGCCTTGAAAAAAATCTGAAAATAAGAAACTGCTTCATTTTGTAAGTCTAATGTCTTGTTGATAATTGTGCCATCCTCTTTAGAAATGTCCCAGATGGTATTGATCTTCTTTCTAGAATTTGCGTAGGCATGGACGAACTTTGTATTCCTATCGCCTGTTTCCAGCTAGTTCACCTTGCTCTTTTGCCTCTGGGTCTCCTCCTCCTGCTTTAACAGTTGTAGTTTTCTTTTTTCCTTGTCTAAAACCATGACCTTTACATCATCCTACACAAAACCCCCAGGGAAATCTGAATAAAAAGTATCCAATTCCAATTCTAATTGTACTAGTTCTGCCTTTACTTCAGCCTTTTTCTTCCTTTCCCAACGAGACACCAAAGATTTAAGAATTTTTATCTTTTTTACCAAAGAATCCATAGGATTTAGTATCTTTGAACCCAAAAGGTCATTCCAATTTGTTTTTACTAAATCAACAAACTTTGGATCCTCAAGCCAAACAGAATTAAATTTAAAGGGATAGTTGGAGAACCTTTATCTTGCTCCAAATGAAGGATCATTGGCATGTGGTCTGAAATCTTAGTATTACAAACCCAAGATCTAAATCTTAGCCCAGTTGATACCATCCTCTAGTCTAGTAAGAACCTATCTAGTCTCTTAGAAATGTAGTCCTTACCACATCTACCATTCCTCCAGGTAGGGATTAATTGTGCAGAATCAACATCCACTAAACCCCTGTCTTGTATCATATGACTGGAAAAAAAAATTGCATGGGATCCGCTCTGGCAAGATCACCCCAAACCTCTTGACTTGAGGTGGTAAAGTTTAAGTCACCACCCAAAATAAGGTTAGGTTCATTAAATAATCCCTCATTTTTCAAAGCCCCCCAGAAAGCCTCTCTATCAGAATAAAGGACATAACAATTCAACAACTTCAAACTATTATTGATAATAATATCTTTAACTATACCTTCCAACAAGATTCCTACAGGGGTCAAGTAGGCAGTAAAATCATCTACACACGGGTTCCATGCTATTAGCAACCCTCCAGATAGACCAGAAGAGTCCACCCCACAAAAATACTAGGTTGGTAGTAATTTAACAAACAACTCTCTTGCTTTTACCTCTCTCACCATGGTTTCTTGAATAAAAAGAACATTGAGATTAACAGTGTCAATGAATCGCTTGAGGGCTAATTTATTTTCAAGACCCCCCACCCCTCTAACATTTAGGGTAGCTAGTATCATCTTTTAACTCTCGCCAAGGCTTTCTCAGCTTTAAGCGCCTGCGGTCCTTCAGCTCTCACCAGGGATTTCTCCACCACTAAGTTCTCCTTATCCTTCTCGATTTTTCTTGCAAGCCTAGTTTTTAGAGGCGAAAAATCTTTTTCCATCCCGCCGAGAACTGCCCCTTTCAGCAACGACTCCTTTCCCCCTGGGCTTGCAATTACTAACCCCTTTGCAATCCCCTCCTTCCCAATCATACAAACTAACTTTAATAGAGGTACCCCCCCATCAAAGATCGACAACGGTTTTCGAGTGAGGGCATCCCTGTAGGAGGGAATGAAATTAAGTAGTGAGTCCTCAATTTTCTCCAGTACCTTCAAGTCCTACAAAGAACCCTCACTCTAGTTATCCCCACGGCATATTGCATTCCTACACCAATCACCAACCTGAGAATGGGCCTGTGAGTTATCACCCCTTCCTTCTAGATCAATTAGGACCCTATCCACACCCATTGACACTACAGGAGAAGTCCAAGTATTACCCCCCAACCCTGGATCACAGCCAGCCTGTGATCGAGAAGTTCTGTAGATGTGTAAATAATTATCACCCCCTCCCAACACTACCTCCCGCTCCACAAAACTAGTAATGAAACCACTCCTTTCCATGCTAGAGTTAGACTTTCCCATAATTGGAATAACTCCCCCCCTTATTTCCTTCACCTCGTCTGCCACTAGATCATTCAAGCAAGGTTCCATAACCTTACATAGGGTCTCTAGCCTCCCACCCACAGAAGCATCCCTAAGCATCCCTTCCACTACCCTCCCTAAACATTCCTCTTCATCGATCAACCCCAAAGAATCCCTCCTGCTATAGCCCCTTACGCCCTCATCTAATACTAACACAGGCAGAACACATTCAGGCCCCTTTACCCCCACAGAGCCTAAAGGTTCAGGACATAGACCCAAGCCCGACCCATTTCTCCCAATATAATTAACATCACGAATAACAAAATAAATAAGAGGGTGAGAAAAATCCTTACCACATCCGCTACCGAAGTCCACGGGAGAAGGCTCCAGACTTCCCAGATCTCCAGAACAAGAAATGTTCATATTCTTTAACGGTTGGGGTTCTACACTTCGACTGCTTCAACTTTATTCGATCTGGCCCGAATACAATGATGTCGCAAGTGTCTTGTACCTTTGCAAACCACAAATCTAAATGGGATGCCCGCATAATCTAGCCTTTGTTTACAGAGTCACATCAGGCAATGTCTATCAGGTCTGGTAACCCCTCGCTTAAATCGAATTCCACTAAAATGTGCCCCATCTGTCTATCTGAACCTTTCAACAACTTCGGGTCCACATGGAGGAACTTCCCTATAGCATTTCCAATCTCTGTAAACGCCTCTAGGTTCCAGAAGACCAGTGGGAACCCGGGTAAAAGGACCCATAAGTGTCTAAACCTCAAATGTTCCTTTTTAGGGTTGAAGGTGATATGCCACTACTTCAACCTCAAGCCGCCTGACTTCACCACCCATACCATGCTCAAAACCTAGTATGCATCCTCCATCGATCGGAATAGAAAGAGATACCATCCCTTGACTAGAATCAATATATCAGGTTTGTATCCCACCACCACACCCCAAGTGGTTTCAACCCACTCATCAATGTCCCTGACCGCAACCGCCCCATAACTGAACTTGCCCACAAGGCCCCTCGCCAAAAAACTCCCCACAACCTCCATTCCTATGTCCCGCCCTAGGGTGATCGAGGGATGGATCTTTTTCACCTTCCACGCTTTATACCATGCTCGCAGTGGTACTACCACTCTGCTACTAAGAAAACCACTGCCTTCAGAAGCAGCAGAGTGTTGCAATCCATCATTCTCAACTATTTATCTGCCTCCATTCGACGTAGGGAGCAATGGTTCCACCTCCTTCAACGAAGACATCCCCGGAACAGTCCCTTCGCTCAATACCTTGCGGCTCTGCCCTTCCTTACCAGCCTTCCGAAGACAAAAATCATCATAAGTTGTCTCAAAGACACTTAAACCTCTACCCCTTTCCGCTTCCCGAGCAAAGGTCTAGTCAATAGTGACAAGGATTCTTGAGTCGCATGGACTCCTACACAGATCACCATCTGTCTTTGTCTCGGTACAAAGCCCCAACTCATCTTCCACTATGCCCACTTGAACGTCATCCTTAGTTAAGGTATGACGGTACAAGTTTAAATCCACCATGTATGCCTCATCCGTCTTGAAAATACCCCCTGACTCCACCACAGGTCATCCTCCCGCGCATCTGTGGAGGAGCCTATAGTTGTCATCAAAACCTCTAAACCCTAAGAAGTATACCCCCTTAGTTGTAGCCCCTATCCTCCTACCTACCCTGCATTACGTCACCCCTAGCCAACACCTCTCCCTACACCATTCTAAACCAATAGCCCAACCTCCTAGTGGCCCTCTAACCCGAGCCACCAAACCCTAAACTTCTCCCAAATTAGTATATAAATTTAAAGAAAAATAAGTACCATATTGTGGAATATCTATTATTTTTACTATTTCGTACAAATATTATCTTTGATTTAAATTATATGTAATAGATTTCATATTTGAAACTTTACCAAACATTATAGTTGATGTGATAGGTTCTTACTTCAAACTTTACAAAACATGGAAGTTCAATTTACATTTATGGAAACTCTATCTAATCTTAAAATTTACTTAAAATACTATAAACATTACCTTGTATATGATAACCCGCTTTAATTATAATATAAGTTAGAAAAAGACAAATATAATTGTAAAATATTTATCCATCTAAAAGATAGTCGTGGAATATTTTTTCATTTTTGTTTATAAGCAAAGTCTTATTTTTAATTTAGATTTGGTATAATAAAATTACCGTTTTCTACTCAAAAATTTAGAAAATATTAAAATTAATATAATAAATTTCTTATTTCAAATTTTAAAAAATATCAAAGTTTCACTTATATTTATAGAATAACTTTCTAATTTTAAAATTCACTCTAAATACCATAAACATTATCTAATCTATGAGAACAGTATATAAGTTTCAAGAATGGTAAATATGGTTGTGAAATATTTATCTATTTTTTTTAATAGCTAAATCATTATCATTTAAATAAATTAGTTGATAATTTATAAGGAGTAGATT
Organism: Picea sitchensis; assembly: GCA_010110895.2. NCBI lineage: Eukaryota > Viridiplantae > Streptophyta > Pinopsida > Pinales > Pinaceae > Picea > Picea sitchensis. Next base: position 69,519 of record SNQJ01S0004041.1, on the reverse strand, counting down.
TTTACTCTCATCAAATATGATTTTTACTTTGATTAAATATTTTTGAATTTTGAGTTATTACTTTATTTTTTTTAAGTTTTAAAAGATGGATGGACTTTTAGCCAATTACAAGTAATTTTAAATTTTACTTTAAAAATAAAAGAAAAATTGTTTCAATATAAATAATATTCCTAAGAAAACCAATATCCCTTCCAATGAATGTTAAAGCTACTTATAACAAAATCATATACTTTTTATATCATAAATCTTTATCTCATACATAAAATCAAATATTACCCCAACTCAAATGTAACATATCATTTAACTCATTTTCTTATATTATATTTATTTAATTTAATTTTTAACATGTGGTAAACAAGATTGAGTTAAGGCAATTTATAATTTGTTTGGAATAGATTGGAAGAGACAAAAGTGTCTCTTGAGTTGAGGGTTGTTGCAATAAGAGTGTATGAAAACATTATTGTCAAGTTTAAAAAAACTGAGGGTTGGTCGAAAGAGATCAACTGCAATATTTAAGTCAAGCAAGGTTGTCTGTTGTTCCCTACCCTTTTTGGCATATACATTGACAAGTTAGAAGAATGCTTGGAAAAAGCAGGTTGTGTCGGACCTACTCTCACTGGTATAGTCATCAATCTTCTTCTTTATGCCGATGATATCGTTCTTATAGAAAGGAGTCCCCATGATCTTGAAAACCAACTAAGAATCCTCAAGGATTTTTGCTCCAATATGGGTATAACTGTTAATATTGATAAGACTAAGGTCATGATTATTAAATCCAATAAGATCTCTTATGATACCTTTGTATATGACAACAACAACTTGGAGGAAGTGACTTTATACAAATATCTTGGAATTGATATTCACCACAAGCTCAGTTGGAATTATAGCATTGAGAAAAGGATTATTGGGGGATGGAAAGCTTATTATGGGCTTGAAAACAATTGTAAATTAGCTGATCTTTGGAGTTGGGATAAGAAGAAACTCCTCTTTGAGACTCTTGTTACACATGTTATTCTTTATGGATGTGAAGTCTGGGGTTGTAGTATTTCTCGTGAATCCTGGAGAAAGATAGAGCAAATACAAAAGAATTTTATAACCTATAATCTCAAAATTAAAGGAAATACGCCCTATCCCATCCTCCTCTTAGAAACAAGCCTCTCCCCCATTGAG
>SNQJ01S0004041.1:20935-68339 GCA_010110895.2 Picea sitchensis | reverse complement strand
CCATTGAGAGCATGGCTATGACTAGATACCTAATGTATAAGAACAAGTTAAACAACATGGAAGACAAGAGGCTACCTAAAATTGCTTCAAAATCAAGTCATAACCACCATCGACTCAAGTGAGGATGGCATAAAGACGTCATGTCTTGGCTAAACTATTGGGGCATCATGGAAGAAACCATTTTGCAGAAAAAAAATACTATTAAAAAAAATGTCAAATCAAAATTTAAAGAGAAAATGTGGTGTGATAAAGAGTTAGAGGAAAAAAGAAAATTAAGGTATCATAAAGATGTAATCAACCCTAATCTAGAAGATCAAAATTATCTATTTGTTTTTCCAAGTGTAAAGAAAAAAATAAGCATTGCTAAAATAAGAACAAATTCTCATGAGCTCCATAGTGAAACTAGGCATTGGTCAATTCCTAAAACGTCATGGGATGACAAAGTGTGTCACCTTTGTGACACTAAGAAGGTTGAAGATGAAAATCACTTTCTCTTAGATTGTCCAACCTATACCCATATTAGATCTCATTTTCAAAATATTTATCACACTGCCAACCTTCCTAACATCTTAACTCAACAAAAGTATGGTGATCTTGGAAAACTTCTTTTAATGTTTTTCGAGCACAGAAACAAAATTCTAAAGAATCACAAGTAATCCCTTACCCTCTTAAGGTCCGATAGACCAATTCGGTCTTAGTGGACATTAATAATCATCATCATTATTATCCTCCCATCCAATGACCATCGAGGTTTGTCTTTCATATTCTCTGTCTTATTCGTGATTGTCTATCTTACTTGATCCAATGGGTATTGAGATTTTGAATGAGAATCATGTGTAGCCTTCCAAAGGATCCCAAGATTAAACCTCAAATGATTTATGCTCATTTATTTATTTGTTTTTATTTTTGTGTAATGTATTTTTTGTGGAAACCCATTGGATACTTCTCCTTATTTTGAGGATGGTACCTAGGGTAAATTAGATTCTCATCAAACTCTATAGAAGCACAAAGCTTTTTCATGTCACTTACAAGAATAAAACATGGGTGGAGGACAACACTCTATCACACAACCACTCGAGTAAACCCAATTGACTCATTTATACTCAATTGAATGACTTTCACTTCATTATCATCATGTCGATGTCATCTATATTATTTCCATTTTGTGAAAAACACTTGAATTCCATCCATTAAAGAGAATAATCATATGATGAATCTCTTTCAACGTTCATCTCACCCTCATCAACATACTTGGGAATTGTCATCATAGATATTCCTACATCACAACCCTTTTAAAAATAATAATATGCTTATAAAACATTTATTATGTAAATATATACAAAAGGTCATGGACTTGGTTGCTAAAGCATGATGTTATTGTTACCATCAAAATTCAAATCCTCTATAAAAATATAATGTAATAATGAGAAAAACACTATGAATTAGGTTGACTTGAACCATCAAAATACAACAAACCTTAAACACTATACATACTTGTCATAAATGTTTACCCTGCAACCTTGATGTAATAGGTTTCCTACCAAAACTTTACAAAACATCAAAATTCCACCTATATTTATGACAAGTTTGTCTACTTATGCCTAAATTTTATTTAAAAGATTGTAAACATTACCTTATTTATGAAAACTCATTTTAATTAGTATATAAGTTTGAAGAAAGTTAAGTGCGGTCATGGAATATCTATTCATTTTTGGTATTAGGTTAAAAATTATCTTTAATTTAAATTTTATATAATAAGTTTTCTACTTTCTTTTACGAAACATCAAAGTTGATGTGATAGGTTCCTACTTCAACTTTGCAAAACATGAAAGTTCTACCTACATTCATGACAACTCTATCTAATCTTAAAATTTACTGAAAATACTATAAGCATTACCTTACCCAACTTTCATTAGAATATAAATTCCAAGAATGACCGATATAATATTAAAATGTTAATCCATTTTTTACTACATATAAAGTATGGCCATATAATATTGATTCTTTTATGTTTATGGGTAAAACATTATTTAGATTTAGATTTGATATAATAAGTTTATTGTATTCTCTTGTAAAAACTTTATAATATATTAAAATTAATATAATACTTTTTTATTTTAAATTTTACAAAATATCAAAGTTCTAATAACTTTTTATTTTAAAATTTATTTGAAATGTCATAAATATTATTTATTTAATAAATGAAAACTCATTTTAATTAGTATAAAAGTTTGAGGAACAGTAAGTATGATTGTGAAATATTTATCTATTTAAGTAATTAGTTGGTAGTTTATAAAAGGGTAGATCTTCACTTTTCAAATATTTTTAGGTTTTGGGGAGTTAACATATTTCTTAACCAATCACAAGTAATTTTAAATACTTAGTCTAAACGTTTTACTTTTTGGACTCTTTCTAAATATTTTTTCGATCAATTTTGCCTTAAATATCACCAGGAATTATTGGAATTGAATACTTAAGTTATTGAGTCTATACAATCTTAGTGCTCCAGGGGTTTTTTAGGGTGTTGAATCCATTTATGCATTCTAAATGCAATTTAAGTAACAAAATACTCTAATTTCACTCACAATTGTATAGTCGGATTCCAATCATGATTGTCTAAAAGGGCATAGTTGTCTAAAAAATCCAAAATGTATAAGTCTTACTTTAAAACTAAAAGACAATTTTAACATAAACAATTTTTGCAAGAAAACCAATATCTCTTCTCATCATTACTAAAATTATCTCTAATAAAATCATATACTTTTTATAATATTTAATCTTTATCTCATACATAAAACCAAACATTACCCCAACTAATATCTAACACATTTTCTTATCATGAACTTGCCATGAAGTGGCATCCGGATAATAACCCAACAACAAGAAGGACACATATGTTGCACAGTTGGTTGTCATTGATGTCAACCCTTCGATATTGATTCCAACCCTGGGAGAAGTCTGGAAGCCCTAGAGATCCGGTTGAGATTGATGGCGAGTCAGTTTTCATTGAGGGAGTGGTTGATGTCAGCAGATGTGTTGGGTGCATTTGATGAAGTATACATGAAGCCTCGGAGGTGTGGTTATGGGATCCGAAGTTATTTGAGGAATATGGACATGAAGGACAGTGTAAATGCAGGTAAGACACTCATAGTTGGATAGTCTTTGTCGTGTCATTTCTGATGATATGTGGTACGCCATGTGGTTCCTCACGATTGAGGAGTTATGGCCTTGTGAAGTTAGAAGCCCCTAGTTGGTTACAAGTGAATTAATTAAAGGGTAAAGTTGGTGTGACAAGAAATTACTAGAAGCCTTAAGATTAAGGAAAGAGGTTAATATGAAAAAGTATATAAGAACCTCAAGGAGTCTCTCATAGACACATACACTTGCATTGAATATCTATCTTGTGATTTTTATGGTCTAGTCTTTTTGTCTATTGGTGAATCTGACGCCAAGTCTAAGGTAGATGAGAAAGTGCGAGGAAAGAGGGAAAGTTTTGGAGCTGCAAAGTGCTAGGCTTTCTGTAAAACCCTAATTTTGTTGGCCCTCACGGGTCAGGCATAGGGTGTCACGTGAGACACCCCCGCGGGTTGTCTAGGGCATGTCACGCGAGACCTCGCGTGACATGTATGAAAACCTAGTACATCAACCATAAAAAGTGTCTTAACCATGTGCCATAGCAAGACATACACCATATACCAATATAACCAATATATAAACCAACAATGTTCCTTATCGGATATACCTCAACCAACATGTACCATACATCCAAGATGTGTCTCAAGTCATATACCAAATCTCACAAACACGCCTCAAGCTTGCTCCTCAATATCACCAAGATGCAACCTCATAACACACATAATAACATACTTTTTACACATGTAACTGACCTAGTGCCTCTAAACATGATACACAATCATGTAGTATTCTTTGTATCAGGTTCAGAGGCACCAGGTCAGTTACATATGTAAAAGGTATGTTATTATGTGTGTTGTGAGGTTGCATCTTGGTGATATTGAGGAGCAAGCTTGAGGCGTGTTTGTGAGATTTGGTATATGACTTGAGACACATCTTTGATGTATGGTACATGTTGGTTGAGGTATATCTAATAAGGAACATTGTTGGTTCATATCTTGGTTAAATTGGTATATGGTGTTTGGCTTGCTATTGTATATGGCTGAGACACTTGTTATGGTTGATGTGCATGGTTGGCACATAGTATGGTACATGGTATGGTATGGTACAAGATTGATACATGGTATAGAGTTGATGTACATTGTTTATGTACATGGTTGATACATGCTATGGTATAGGATTAGTACTGAGTATGGTGTTGATGTACATGTTTAATGGTTGAGGCACATGATATAGGTTATGGTGCATGGTTGATGCACAGTTTGGTACATGTGTTGGTGCATGGTTGATGCACTTGTTGTGATATAGGTTGTGGTACACAATTGATGTTTGGTATGGTACAGGTTGATAGTTTGGTACATGCTTTGGAAGATGGTTGAGACGCATATCTTGTGATGGTATGCTGGTGATCTTGGTACATGCTTAGTAGAGGCATGTGTTGGTGATGTTGGAAATCTAGTTGAAAGGTGTACTTGGTATATGATCCATGTGAGAGGATCTGATTGAGTATCGATGACAATGACAGTTGGCAGTGACCGTGATAGTGATTGTGGTAGTGACAGTTGGTCTACACTTATATTTCAGGGTGGTAGGATGGGGAAACGAAAGGGGGTTGTAGTCTCCTTTCGGTTGGTGTCAGAGAACTCAGGGAGTTGGAGCCTAAGAATCAGGGGGTTGTATCCTCCTTCATGTTGGAGCCGAAAAATCAGGGAGTTGGAGCTTCCTTCAGGTTGGATCCTAAGAATCAGGGGGTTGTAGCCTCCTTGTAGTTGGAGCCAGAGAATTCAAGGAGTTGTAGATTCCTTCTGGCTGGAGCCTGTAAATAGGGGTTTTATCCTCCTTCCAGTTGCAACTGGATAATTGGGAAGTCGGTGCTTCCAATGAATGTATTCTTTGATATATAAGAAAGCACTATGTGGTTTTCTCCCATTTGGGTTTCCACGTAAATTATGGTGTATTGTTTATTTTATGTGATGTTGTTGTTGATGCAATGCTCTTATGTTTCTATGCTCATGATATATTGATGTTATATTGTTGATAAAGTTGACATATATATTTTTTGGTTAAAAAGTGGTAAATTTGTTCATACTTATTCACCCCCCACCCCCCCTCTCAGTATTCCAACAATTGGTATCAGAGTCGGTTCCTTCAAGGAAACAGTTTAACCACTGGAAGGAAGATCATGGAGAGAAACAGTTTGTATAGAAATGGAATACCACAGTTCGATGGTCAGAATGACCTGCAATATGAGATGTGGAGCATCATAATGAAAACTTTTTTGCAGGAATAGGGATATGATGTTTGGTACTCAGTTGTTACAGGATACATCGGTTCAAATATGCCAAATACTGCAACTAATAAAGAATTGAAAAAGAACAACAAAATTGCAATGGATTTCATCATGGAAGGATTACCTGATTCGATGAAAGTCAAAGTGGGAGAATGTTCATCAGCCAAAGAACTTTGGGATAAGATACATAATTTCTACTCAAATGAATCCCATTCTACCACAAATCCAGAGAAAATTAAAGAAAGTGCAGGTACAGAACAAGAAGAAATATGCTCATTATGTCAGACAGATTCAGAAGAAGAAGATTTTGAAGAAGGCATAGTATACCTTGAAGCAGAGTTAATCAGTGCTTTAGATGAATTGAAAAAATAAAGGAAGAATATCAAGTCTCTTGAGGCACAATTAATCAATAAGAATTCTCAAGAAAGTTCTGAAGAATCCCTACAAGTCATCGTGAAACTAAAATCTCAGCTAGAAGAGGCCAGAAAGATTGAAGAAACTTACAAAAGTCAGATGGAAGAAAAGCAGTGTTTAGAAACCGAAATAATAACACTAAGAAATGAAGAAATGAAATAGAAGCAATGTTTGGAATCCAAAAGGAAGGAAGCAAAGAAGAGAGAGAATATTTTAATAGATCATCTTAAGGAAAGAACTGAGGACTCAAATCAACTTGAAGAAGAATTTGGTCAAAAAGAAATAATAATTGAAAAGGAAATCACCTCCTTGAAGATCCAACTTGAAGAAGCAATGGGAACAAAAGAATTCATGAAGAGTCAGATGATGAAGAAAGAAGAAGAAGTTGTCACATTGAGAGAGAAAATCATCAAGCTTAGCAATAACATTGAAGAGACAAAAACATACACATAGTTAGTAGAAAATGTTGAAGAGAAGCACTCCAAGTTGCCAGAAAAGAAGAATGAGGAAAAGAGTAAGAGTTGTGCAGAAGTACTCAAAGGAAGGAATCATGGTCAGCCAGAATCAAATAAAAATGATAGAGATACATCTTTAGGAAGACCCTCCACATTCAAGCGACAAAATAGCTTCAGTCATGATCATGATCAGCCAAGGTAGGAATTCAGAAGGACTACACCACAAAGAAGATCACTCACTCTCATGTATGTAAATTTCTTTTATGGTCATTGTTTTTGTTTTACTAACTTTGGACATAAAGTTGCACATTGCAGGGCTAATGGAAGAAATGTTCAAGAAATAAATGTTTATGTGGCCCCACATAACACTGAATGTTACAAATGCAATAACTATGGACACATAACTCGTGATTGTAGAAACATGATGGATACTTCTATGAAAGAGAACATTGATATCAGATATAAGAAATCTTGGAAAAGAAACAAAAATAGGTAAAATAAGATAATATGAATGAAGGACACCTAGAAGTCATACTCTCAGGATTGGAAATAGTACAAAATCAAGAAAAATATACAGTCAAAAAGGAATATGTCAGATATAGGAAGGTTTGGAGAAGAAATGAGAAACAAGAAGAATGGGTGAATAAATACAAGGTCTCAGAGATCATAGAATTGGCAGTATTGTGAGAAAGAAAATAAGAGCACGTGAATAAAGAACAAGCGCAAGAGATTGTACTTTTAGAAATTGTAGTGTGAGATCAATCCACAAGCAGAAAGGAAGAAGTCAGAGTTCAAAGAGATGATGAGTCTACAGATGAAGAAGAAGACTACTTCGCATTAGGGAAGATGCCTCCATTGTTCTGATCCATTCAGCTCCAAGACTCCTAGTAAATATGATTATTGAATAGGGGTAGTCAGTGTAGTAGCTACTACAAATCAGAGAACCATCCTTTGATCATTTTGAATTATTTTCAAAGATAGATTCAGAGCAGACAGATAGCAGAAGTACAAAATGATAGATGAGTCATCATTGTGGATAGTTGAGTATTAGAGTTATGTATAGCTTATGACATATGGACAGAGATGGATACCTAGAAGGTACAGAAAACTTCGATCAAGGAAAATGCATAACAGTGTATTTACAATTGGAATCAGTGGAATCAATTGGAATCAGTTGGTCACACAAAAGAAAGAAGGGAAAGGCACAACAAAATACGGAAAGAGAAACCTCCAGTAGAAGTTACATCATCAGAGGGACATTGTTGAACAATATGGTAATGACAGATCATTTGAAATCAAGTAATGAATTATTTATATATATATCATAGAATTACAAAAGGAAGCACCAATGGACAATTAGCAAGCACTGGAAGAGAGGAAAAGAAACACTTACAGGTAGTCCTACATTGATCTACACAACATCTTGTAGAGAAGTCAAGGGAAGAGAAATCGTCAGAGAAAGAGATCCAGAAAAGAATATCAATAGCATATAGATAGGGGGAGACATGCCGACAGGGGGGGTTATCCTTTTTCCCATGATCACAAAAGAGAAGAGAAAGAAAAAAGACACGAAAACAGAGAGAAAGAACAGAGGCATGAAGACAGGGGGAGAAGCCCCAAGGAGAGAGACCCTTTGTCATTTATGTCAAGGGTGGAGAGTGAGAAAAATTGATGAGGAGAAATGGTCACAGGGGGAGCATCATTGTTGGAGCATCAGTGTTTCCATCAATGTTGGTGTTTCCATCAATGCAAAAGGGGGAGATTGTTGGACAGTTGGTTGTCATTGATGTCAACCCTTGGAGAAGTCAGGAAGCCCCAGATATGTGGTTAATATTGATGGTGAGTGAATTGTCATTGATGGAGTGGTAGATGTCAGCAGATGTGTTGGGTGCATTTGATGAAGTCTACATGAATCCCCAAAGGTGTGGTTATGGGACCTAAAGTTGGTTGAGGAATATGGACGTGAAGAAAAATGTAAATGCAGGTAAGACACTCATAGATGGATATTCCTTGTCATGTTGTTTCCAGTGATATGTGATACGCCACATGGTTCCTCAAGGTTGAGGAGTTATGGCCTTGTGAAGTATAAGCCCAAAAGAATGGTCAAGAAGCCCCTAGTTGGTTACAAGTGAATTAATTAAAGGGTAAAGTTGTTGTGAAAAGAAATTAATAGAAGCCCTAAGATTAAGGAAAGAGGTTACTATGAAAAAGTATATAAACACCTCAAGGAGTCTCTCATAGACACACACACTTACATTGAATATGTATCTTGTGATTGTTATGGTCTAGTATTTTTGTCTATTGATGAATATGACGGCAAGTCTGAGGCAACAGAGAAAGTGTGAGCAAAGAGCTAAAGTTTCAGAGCTGCAGAGTGCTGGGGTTTTTGTAAAACCCTAATTTGATTGTCCCTCGCCTATCAGACATAAGGTGTCTCGCGAGACGCCCCTGCGGGTTTCCAAGAGAACGTCACGCAAGGCCCTGTGTGACTGGTATTATTCATTCCACGACGACAAGACAGAAGTGAAGGAGGATGCTTGTTCTAGTTTTTGAGGTCTGAGGTGAAGCTACAGGATTGTGTATCAGGTTTAGAGGAACCAGGTCAGTTACAAATGTAAAAGGTATGTTATTATATGTTTTATGAGGTTGCATCTTGGTGATGTTGAGAAGCATTCTTGAGGCATGTGTTTGTGAGCCTTGGTATATGACTTGAGACACATCTTGGATGTATGGTACATGTTGGTTGAGGTATATCTGATAAGGAACATTGTTGGTTCATATCTTGGTTATATTGGTATATGGTGTATGGCATGATATGGTATATGGTTGAAACACTTGTTATGGTTGATGTGCATGGTTGGCACATGGTATAGTACATGGTATGGTATGGTACAAGATTGATACATGGTATGGTATGGTATGGTATGGTACAAGATTGATACATGGTATAGTGTTGATGTACATTGATGATGTACATGGTTGATACATGGTATGGTACAGGATCGATACTTGGTATGGTGTTGATGTACATGTTTGATGGTTTAGGCATATGATATAGGTTATGGTGCATGGTTGATGCATGGTTTGGTACAAGTGTTGGTGCATGGTTGTTGCACGGTTTGGTACGGGTGTTGTTGCATGGTTTATGCACTTGTTGTGGTACAAGTTGTGATACACAGTTGATGTTTGGTATGGTACAGGTTGATAGTTTGTTACATGCTTTGGTACATGGTTGAAACACATATATTATGATGGTATGTTGGTGATCTTGGTACATGCTTGGTATAGGCATGTGTTGGTGATGTTGAACATCTAGTTGAAATATTTCCTTGCTACATGATTCATGTGATAGGATCTGGTTGATTATCGGTGACAGTGACAGTTGGTATTGACGGTGACAGTGATTGTGGTAGTGACAGTTGGTCTACACTTATATTTCAGGGTGGTAGGACAGGGAAAGGAAATGGGTTTGTAGCTTCCTTCCGGTTGGTGATGGAAAACTAAGGGATTTGGAGCTTCCATTAGGATGGAGCCTAAAAATTAGGGAGTTGTAGCCTCCTTCCAGTTGGAGCCGGAGAATCAAGAAGTTGGAGATTCCATCAAGTTGGAGCTTGAGAATCAGGGGGTTGTAGCCTCCTTCTAGTTGGTGCCAGAGAATTCATGGATTTGTAGCTTCCTTCAGGTTGGAGCCTCCTTCCAATTGCAACTAGAGAGTTGGAAAATTGGTGCTTCCAATAAATGTATTCTTTGATATATAAGAAAGAATTATGTGGTTTTCTCCCATTTGGGTTTCCACGTAAATTCTGGTGTAGTGTGTATTTTATGTGATGTTGTTGATGTGATGCTCTTATGTTTATATGTTCATGATATATATATATATATATATATATATTGTGGTTAAAAAGTGGTAAAATTGCTCATATTGATTCACCCACATAAGGATATATATATATATATATATATATATATATATATATACAGAAGTATATTGTGGTTAAAAAAGTGGGTAAAATTACCTATATTGATCTACCCACTCTCGTGTCCTCCACCCCACCCTCTGCTTAGTATTACTACAAGGATATTTTAAAGGTTTATGAAATTCCTTGTGAAACGTTCTACTTCTTAAAGGCTTATGAAATTCTCAGAAATTCCAAAAAGCATTCCATTTCTTATCAATATGAGAGGAAGGAGTAAAAGGACAGGTTGCACCTCCAAGTCATAGTTCAATTGGATTTTCCAATGGTAATGGCTCTAATGGATTCAAAAAAATGTGAAAGACATTTTTGTAGAGTTCTTTGTTGCCAATTCCTTCCCAATCATGGCATCAACGGGAAGAAGACTTCGAGATTCATGCTTCAACGATAAAAAGAATGGATTTCCATAAGGACACAGTGCATTCCCATCTTCTCAATATATTTCACATGACGGAGGATGCAACTAAGTTGGAATGCACAAAGATCATCCAATTGAAAGTAAACTAAAGACCCTTGAAGAACTATATAATGATGATATTAGGAAGATGAAGATTTCAACCGATGTGTCAAATGGAAGTGGCAAGATTGTGACAATTCAATAGGTTTTGAGTATACAATTTAAATCAAGATGGAAGAAAGGGACTAAGATAACATTTCTAGAGAAAGGGAATCAACAATTAGGATTTGCAGTTGTAGATCTGGAATTTGTTATTGACGAAAAGCCACACAATTTTTTCAAAATGAGTAAGTCAACGACTTGGTCCTTATTCAAAAGATAAATTTTGTTGAAGATTCGATAGGATCTTCAATCACAATTATGACATTCAGTGGGAAAACTCTAAATATTACCTTCAATGACATTATTTACTCTAGTGATGAAAAATTATTCCTAAGGAGGGAATTCCCATTGCAAAGGAACATGGCAAGAAAGGCAATTTTAGGATCTAGTTTGAAATTAGAATTCCCTCTAGAATTAGTCCTAAGCTAAAGTCTAGAATCATGAGAATTATGGGAAGTCATGCTTGACATTGTTGTTTTAAGACAGTTGTGCTTTTTTTTACTATAGTTACTTAACAAGACTAAAATAGATATAACAAAAATAATTGATTGTAGTTGGGATTTCCTCTCCACAAAATTATAAAACCTACCATTTGTATGTCTTCTCAGCGAGCTGAAATAAGTGACCAGAGTTATATCTACCCTTTTTATTGAATAGTTATGATTCTAAATTCTGACTTGGATGGGCCTCACCTTGGGTTGTTGGAAAAGAGAATTTGGGTTCTAAAAGGCACCAATGAAGCTCAAATTTCAAGTCATGTGCAAGTTCCCCAAGAGAATGTTGTTAGTGCAGATTCTTCATTGTTTCTTTCCTCATCACAGAAATTGTTGAATTGCAAGTTGGGTCAATTATGTATTTTGATAATTGGTGTGAATGAATTGCAGTTGGAAACTAACTTAGATTATTATGAACATTGGCACATATGGAGTCCCACATGAAAGATTTAAAGACATATAGGGGTGACATTGATTTGCACATACATGATGATCGATCTATCTTTATCTCTCTAGGGTTTTACACAAACACAAGGCTCACTCAAATACTCGCTAATTCTTTTGGATTTGATTCAAACAATGTTGATAATTGTTCACATTACTCCCAATAATGTACATATTCAAGAAAGAATATTTTCTATTAGCTTTTCCACTAGAATTTGAAAAATTGGATTAAGACTTGTAAACCATGATACTACAAAGAAGTGGAGAAATGTTGCAAACAAAACTCACAAGCAATTATATGAATTTAAGGAGAAAGAAGTTTCTAAGCTAAGCTTGGAGGTTATGGGTTTGAAAAAGGAACTTAAAGAGGCAAATGACCAGTGCCTTCTTATGTTCATTAAAATTCAAAAGACCTGGATAGTTGAATTCAATTCACATTATAGATGAATTTGAAGACATGGAGTGTATTGAGAATTGCATAGTGGATTGGACAAGTAGTTGAGGTCCTATCCATTGACATTTTCTTAGATTGAAATTTGAATGGTGCATTCAAAGATTCACATATTCTTCTCAGGGGAAGAAGTGGTTATTGCAAAGTATGTTAAAACCTAAGTAGATGAAATTGGCACAAATATGTGGGAATTATTTGTTGACTTTATCAAAGATATTATTCCCCAAGCTCTTGTCGTAAACATCCAAGTTATTATCTTTGAAAAGGTTTTGTTGAATCCACATCAAACTTTGGTGTCACGGTAGTCTTATGGAATTTGGTATTATTAAATGTTAAAAGTGAAGCCTTGTGTAAAACATGACAATCGGAAAATTGTTATAATAGCAGGAAGTGACAAGTGGAGGAAAGGTAGTAACTTAATTCTCCTATTCCATTGGAAGAGTGGGGAAAAAAGTGCCTAAAATGTTGAGCCACCTCAAATCCACCTCATTTCTTAGTCTATTTGTGGGGTTTTGTTACATAGAGATAGGAATAAACTCAACATCTCAAGGAGGATAAAAAATATCATTGGGCACTTTGAAAAGGGTTGGAAATTTTACAAATGGAAGCTAGGTTTTCACAAGTGCCCTTATGGCCCTATTGTTTTCTAAATACCAAGAATCCAATATGAAGGATTCACCCCTCCATTGAAAAATCTATCTCTCTTTGTTTTTTGTATTTCTCTTGTTTTATGCATCTCTTTTCTTCTTGACATTTATGTATCTTGTTGGTAGTCTCTTTTAAATTCATGGTCAGTAAAAGCAAGTTGTAGTGTGGCTTCCTTTTTGTAATTCTTCACATTGTATGAGTTTCCTAAACAATTATATGTAGCTTAAGATATATATTGTCACTTTGTATTTTGGGGAGGAATGCTTGTACAAAGTTCTAAGTATGTTTAAATTTTTTTTAACATAGATGTATGTAGTCCATTATATGTATTATCTTTCTATTTAATGTGATGCATATATTTTCATATCTTGAACATATTTTTATCTCACCTTCAATTTTTATGAATAAACTTGAACTATTGGATTTATCATACCATGGCCATGTGATCTCCCACAAAGAGAGATCCAACACCATTTCAAGTTCTGAATATGAGGGAGCAATAGTCAGAGGATGGCACACTTTCCAAAGGAGGGTGCACTAGCTAGATGAGGGCGCACTAGCCAGAGGAGGGCGCACTAGCTATAGGAGGGTGCAATAGACGAAGGAGATCGCACTGGGAAATAGGGCATAGTACAAGAGCTAGGAAATGTTGTGGCAACAGCTACAGAACATAAACAAACATCAAGAACTCTAAACCTAGAACAAGAGGGAAATTAGCGAAAAGAGGATTTTCTTCAAAAATAATCCAACACTTCTATTAGTTCATAGGATCACCTTTTATAGAGAAGGGACCTACTTGTTTTGCATACATAATATTATTCTAATCAAAAAATATACTCTAGTATATTGTCCCATGTTTTATTAATGGGGTTATAAGGAAGACCAGCTTCCTTATGGCCCAATTCCTCCTTGTTTAGAGCTTGAAGCGTCCTTGCTACTTCTATCACGTGGGGAAACATATGTTGGACCATGTCTGTTGTCATCCACTTTGCTTGTGTTGGAGTTTGTTCCTTGCATGCCATAAGGTAATAAATATATTCTCTTTGGCGAGTAGAGTGGCGCTTGGTCTGCACAATGGTATCCTATAATAGCGGAAATTGGAAATATGGAATGTTTTCCACAAGATGAGTGATGGTGACTGGCTCATCCTAAAGTAGTGGCTCAAATAGATTCAGATTATTGAAATTGATGACATTGTGTATGCCTAGCTGAGAAGGGAGGTCCAATCCATAGGAATTTTCTCCAATGCATTCCATAATTGTATAGGGGCCATAGCAAAGAGGATGTATTTTATGATGCTAACCTTTGAAACGTTGCTTGTCTAATAGTGACCAAACACAGTCCCTAGGATGAAATCAAAGATGTGTATGATGCTTGTCATGGCCCTGATTTTCTCTTGCTTGAGCATATTTCAAAGATTCAACTACTTGAGTTTGGCGGTGTGCAATTTGTTGAAGGAATTTTTGGGCTGATCTTTGTTCCCTTTGGTGATATGTGCCTTGTGCATCAAGAGTGACAGGAAGCTCAGCTAGAGAAGTTAGTTGAAAATCCAAACACACTTCGAAAGGAGAGAAGCTAGTAGTTGAATGGGTGGCCAGTAATTATCCTACATAATATGTAAATAAGTATCCCATTATTTTCTACATGTGAAATGAGTGTGAAGAGCATGTACCAACACATGATCTACTACCTATGTTTGGCCATATGTTTGAGGATGGAAGGCGGTGGAGAATTTAATCTGACAGCCAAGTAGCACCCATAGTGTTTGCCAAAAGGAGTTGAGGAATATTGAGTCTCTATCCAAAATGATAATGCTATGTAGACCAAAGTGAGGCCATACATGTTGAAAATATTAATCTGATGTTTGAGCAAATGAAGTATTCTTGGTGCAAGCAATGAAAAAGGACATTTTGTAAAACCAACATACTACTACCCAAATGGCATCATTTGTTTTTTAGTGGTGGGAAATCCACTGATAAAATCCATTGAAATGGATTCCCATGGTCTGGAAGGCAGTGGGAGTGGCTGATAGAATCTGTTCTTTTGATTGGAAGGTTTGGATTGAGAGCATAAAGTACAAGCTCTAACGAATTTCTCTACCTAGTGTTGTAGAGATGGCCAATAAAATGGCGATGAAGGTTTTGTATTGTCTTTGTTGTGACAAAGTGGCCTCCACAAGAAGAGTCATGGGATTCCTTGATGAGAAATAAGTGATCCTCTGATTGAAGCACACATAGCAAGTTGAGCTTGTAGATCCACCCATTGCGGATGGTGTATTCCAAGAAAGGGGTTTGGTTGACTATTGTTGGTTGATGTAGTGCAACCCAAACTTTCTGAAAGTCATGGTCAGTGGCATACTTGGCTCTCCATGTGTCATATGAAGCACACCAAACTTCTAAGAATTGCAGAACCTGATTCAGAGGATAACTAAGAAAATATTCCATTTTGTTAGAGGTCCCCTTCTTGTAGCGAATGACCAAATGGACCTATTTTATGTAGGCTACCCATTTGAGATGTCTCTGCTCTTGCATATTTGATTGTGAATTAATGAAAATTAGAGGATGGTGATCTATATGGAGAAAGGTATTCTTACCCAACAAATAGTGTATCCATTGCTTGAGAGCTTGCATGAGGTTGTATAATTCTTTATCATATGTGTTATAATTTTTCTTAGCATATGAAAGAGCTTCGGGGTGATACGCTACAGGATGTCCTCCATGTTTAAGTACTACACCAATGGCATATTCAAAGGCATCATATTCGATCTTAAAGGGTTGAGTCAAGTATGGAAATCTAAGTGTAGGGGAAGAACACAAAGCCTGTTTGAGGCGAAAAAAGTGGTGAGCAGCCTCTCCATCCCAAATAAAGTTTTTAGTTTTGTTAGATAATTGATGCAAAGGGTGAGCAATCTGAGAGAAGTGCATAACAAACTTTCGATAAAATTTGATACCACCCAGGAAGATTTTTAATTCACTTGTTGAAGAAGGGGTTGGCCATTGTGCCAATGCTTGCACCTGTTCTAGATCTGAATGAATTCCTTCTGGGTCCACAAGAAATCCCAAATATGGAACTGAACATTGGCCAAAGTATGATTTATTTTCCTTTACCTGTAGCTTGTGCTTCCGAAGTAGTTCTAATACTTGGAGAACATGTTGAAGATGTGCCTCCCAAGATTTAATAAATATGAGAATGCCATCCAAATATATAACAACAATGCAGCCCAAACGAGGTTTGAAGATATCATTAATAACTCTCATAAATGTCATTGGTGCATCAGTCATTCCAAATGGCATGACTTTCCATTCGAAAAGACAAAATTTGGTCTTGAAGGTTGTATTCCACATATTTGTTGGGTTCATTTGGACCTGATGGTATCCAGATGTCAAATATAACTTAATGAACCATTGATCACCTTGCAAACAATCCAACAACTCCTCAATCTGGGGTAGGGGGTATATGTTCTTGACCGTAGCCTTGTTAAGGGCACGATAGTTAGTGACTAGGCACATCTAAGTGGTGTCCTTCTTTGGGATTACAAAGGAAGGTATGCACAAGGGGAAGAGGAAAGTTGTATATGACCTGAGTTTATGAGCTCCGTCAATTATTTCTTGATTTCATCTACCTCTCGTGGTGTTAGTCGGTAAGCAGGGGCATTGGGTAATGAAGCTCCTAGAATGAGATTTATAGAATGATCTATGTGGTGAGGTGGGGGGTATTTCGGTGGGTGATTGTAAGACATCAGTGGATTCTCGGGGTAAGGGAGCCATGTCTTATGGTACTGGGTGGGTTGTATTGTATGGTTGAATAGGGCAGACTAGACAAAGAGAAACACATTGGTTCAGATGGACATAGGGATTGTTCTCTTTTTGTGTGGTGGGTTGGGGGGGTGTTGCGGTAAGAACATAGGTGTGTCGATATTTTAAGAGTTTATATTGGTGGGTTTTGGCCATATACACAACATTCTGGTCTAGTTGATATGGAAGGCCCAAGAGGAGGTCGGAACAGTATAATGGAGAGACATCACAGAGGACGAAATCTTTAAATTGACCATACAACATTGAGACACCAAGAGTTAGAGGCCATATTTTTGGAACCAACTAAGCTGATATAGTTTGGGGTGTGAGGTAGTTTAAAGTTGGAGGCGTTGGACTAACTCTTGGGAGACCAATTTTTTCTTACTACCATTGTCCATGATCAACAAAGCTAAGGATTGTTTGAGTTGGAAATTGTGTATAAATATTGGTAATGTGGAATATTTTTAGTCTTCAAATGTCATAAGAATTAGGGAGGGGTAAATTTCAGTGGGGTTGTCCAGAGAAAAAAATTTGGTATCATTGATGGTTTGTGAGGAAGTGGCCTCTGTAAATAGTGTTTTATTAGTTTGTAAGGATTTTAAAACTCGACAATCTGCAAAGGAGTGGGAATGAGTTTTGTGGAAGGAACATCACATGGCATTGGGATTGGGATTGTTGGGACGAGGTGCTACAGGATTATTAGGGAGAGTTGAGGTCTGAATTGTAGGATCTTGTGATGGATTTAAGGTCTTGGTTGGTCGATATTGAAGAGTACAACCTCAAGGATCCACCTTTCTTTCTACAACCAAATCTCATTTAAAATCTTTATCCAAAGTCGGGCATTCAAACAACTCTACTTCTCTACGGAATTGAGATAACAAGCCTGAATTAAATTTGAGAATTAATACCTCTTCTAGATATGATATGTGAAGTTGGAGTCAAAGCTTGCAGAAGTAGTCAATGTATGCTTGTACATTTTTTGTAGGTAATTTCCTGAGTTGAAGCCATCTTGTCCACAAATTTTGAAGGTACCTGGGTGGATAAAAACGGTCTCTCAAAGCCTGACAAGATTGTTCCCATTTTTTGATAGATGACTCTAAAATGTTATTGGGAGCTCTTATATATACCACCAATGTTGTGTTTTCAAGATGAGTGTTCCACCAAGTTTGAGCAAGGACTTCTAGCTGGAGAGCTGCTATTTGGAGCTTTATTTCCTCAATTAGGCCAGTACAATTCCTAAAATATGTGGAGAGCTTGTGGATCCATGAATCTATGGCCTCTCCATTCATTTTCCCTGCAAATATGGGGAGTTGGAACCTCGTGTCAAGGTGGAATGGATCTGGGTTACTCTATTGTTGCATTCTCATTAGCTCATTGAGGGTTGAGGCTAGGTCTTGTACTAGATTGGATGTATTAGATTCTGAGTCAACTAACAAGGGGTCTCTCCTGGGAGGCAATATTTTCATGCACAAATGAACTGAGTGTAAATCTTGACACTAAACACTGAAGAATATTTGGTTGAGAGAAAGAGAGAGAGAGTTTTATGCTCTGGGATGAGAGTCACATTGTGGTGAGATTGGATAGCCTATAGAGGAAATCAAGATTCAAGGGGCCATGGATGCTTAAGGTGTGTTATATTTCACTTGAAAAGTGAGATAAACACCCATGGAAATGTGTGTTGTTATAGGACTTTGTAATGTGAGATGGAAGTGACTAGGAAACATGAGAAATAGATATAGGGAGAGATATATGGGCTCTAGGGAGAAATATATATGTGACTATCCTCTCTGGTGTGGAGATTTATATATCCACCATAAACTAAAAACTCTAAAGAGAGTGTGATTTATGAAAACAAATATTGAGAAAACCCCCAAAAACAAATTGTGTTGAAAACCAGATATGGATGGCTTACAGAGTTTTGTTGCTTCTGGTGTTGGTTTTGTTTTGAATCTAAAGGTTTGATATTAATTGATCTCCCACCAAGAGATATCCAACACCCTTTCAAGTTCTAAATATGAGGGTGCAATAGCCAGAGGAGGGCGCACTAGCCAAAGTAGGGCACACTAGCTAGAGGAGGGTGCACTTTCCAGAGGACGGCACACTAGCCAGAGGAGAGCACATTATCCATAGGAGGGTGCAATAGCCAAAGGAGAGCACACTAGCTAGAGGAGGGCACAATATCCATAGGAGAGTGCATTGGGAAATAGGGCACATTTTAGGATCTAGGAAATGTTGCGTCAGCAGCTACAAAAAAACAACAAACAGCAAGAACCCTAAACCTAGAACAAGAGAGAAATGAGAGAAAAGACGATTTTCTTCAAAAATAAGCCAACGCTTTTATTAGTTCATAGGATCACCTTTTATAGATAAGGGACCTACTTATTTTGCATACATAATATTATTATAATCACAAAATAGACTAAAAAATCTACTCTGGTACATTGTCCCCTATTTTATTAATGGGGTTATAAGGAAGACTAGCTTCCTTATGGCTGATATGTTTTCTTATCATATCGGTGAATGCTAAGAACCTCCAACTCTCATTAGTAATTTTGATATTTTTGTAAATTATTTAAGTATCAAATATTGGCTTCCTCAGTGGTGCTTAAAGGTGTTTGTTATTCTTTGACCTTTTTTGTATCTTTCATTTAAACTCTACTTCATGTTTCTGCATGTGGGGTAAAGGTTACAAATGGGAAGGCCTTGTTTAGGAATATAAAAGTAGATCCTTGGATTCAAGATGCATTATTTTCCTTTAAAATTATTTGACAAGAATATAAAATATGGAAATTAAAGCACACAAGATAGGGTTTCTATTGCAGTGACAATGGGAATCTGACTCTGAATATATCTGAGGGATACCCCCTCTCGTCCAAAAACCAACTTGTGGCCTAAAGAAAGGAGGATATTATGCCTCCAATGGATTCCTTGGCATAGTTCCCTAGCGAGGAACATCTTGAGGAACAACAACATTCTACGGTCCATACAAAGTCTTCTACCTTCTTTAGTAGGTGTTCCATAGGTGTTTTTATAGCAATGTAACCCTTAATAAATCTCTATTGGTACCAAGTGTGGCCCGGGGTTAGCTACAACATGTGAGCATTAGTTGAAGCCTCTAGATTGATAATAGTCATTATTTTAATTGGGTCTACAACAACTCCATCCTTACAAACAACATGGCCTAGAAGCCTGTTGAAAGCTATGCAAAATATGCATTTCTTCATGCTCAAGGATATATATGATTGTTAACATCTCTCAAACATCAATTACAACATAATTTCATGATCCTTCAATAGATTTTAGATAGTCCAGTCATCCAAGTAAACGTATAGGAATTTACAGATGTATTACCTAAAGGTTGTTATGATTGTTCTAGAGAACACTACCAAGGCATTCTTTAAGCTAAATGGCATGACATTGTAAGCATAGGAACCCCAATCCATGGTGAAATTTGTCTTTGTCTCATATTCTTTGGTTATTTACACCCGATGGTACCCTAAGAATCCATCGATGAACAAACAAGCTTCCTTCCCTATTACTTGATCTAGCACTTTGTCACTAAAGGGGGTAGGGAAAGGGTCATGAACACAAGATGCTTTCAAGCCCCAAATATCCACATAAACTCTAATTCCTCCCACGCATTCTTTTCCTAAATTACTATCAAACTGATATAATCTGACTCCACGTATTATATTAACCCAGTCGCAAGCATCTTGTTAGTCTCTTCTCTCACCCTTTCTTTGATCCTCAAGTTCAAATTTTAAGGCCTTATCTTGATGGGCTTGACATCCAGCTTCAGTTCTATTTGCATCTCACCAAGCTCCTCTTTGATCCCTTTAATTCGAAGTGAAGCTTTCTGGGAACAAATCTACATACTCCTTGAGCAAAGTTGAAACCTCATATATTGTCTCACCATCCTAATAGCCACCGATGAATGCCAATTGAGGTTGGTCTTATGTACTAATGTTCAATAGTTTTATCATTAAATTCTCCCTATATATATTCCCTATAGGGTATTATTTTTTCTCCTTCATTGATCTTTATCTTTCCAATTCCCAGAACTATAGGTGTTGCAAATTCTATGGATCGTCCTCCTCTTCTAACAGTTATATTTCCTTAACATGATAATTAAAATCCCAATGATCATCTCTCTAGCTATAAACTAGTTCTTACTATTGTTTCTTATGCTAATGTTCTTTACATACATATCTTGGGAACATGTTTGACCTAGTAGAAAATAGGAAAGACTTAAGAAACTTTAGAAGAGAAGTGATACTAAGTGTCTTCCCTAGTTACAAGAATGTTGAGAAAAACTCTTTTCTAAGAGTCTCCCACTTATGGGTCTATTAAAAAATTTCCCAATACAAGTACTAAGCCTTGGGGATGGGTCCCAAGGTGTAAATGAACTTATGGACTCGATACCATATCGAAAATCCTTCTTTAGTCCATTTTTAATGCACTTGTCTACAAGTACAATTGGATATGTCTTCCCCTCATAGACTTCAATAAAGGTGATTAAGTCCTCTACTATCCTTGGAATGTTAATAACTTGATACTCAGACAATGGGGTAAAATGATGTTGCAATGTTGGTTAGACATATTCCCAACTTTCAAGGCTATCTCTATGAGTAGCCCACCTCCAAGATGACATGGATCACAACATCATATCTAAATATGGTATCAACTACTCTTTTATCACCATTACACTTAGGTCTTCCATTAACTCTTCAACATCCCTTGTACCATTGAATATGGGAGGGTTATATAGTTATGTACCTATCTAAGGAACTAACTAACCATGGCATAATGATGAGACGCAATCTTATAATCCCATTCCTGCCAATCTTGGAACACTTCTTAGCTACCTAAGTCATAGGAGTAGATGCTTCTCCATATAATTGCTCCATCACTGGTGGGATAGATATAGTCATCTCACATACTTTTCATCATGTCATACAATTGTTCTATTGTTGCGCCATCTAAGAAGTCATCTACAACCTCCATGTATAGGTCTCCCTTGATAGGATTGGTGGGATGTATCACTCTTGTTTTGGCAACTTTAAAAGACATTTCCCCCCTTTTTAAGTTAATTAGGGCCTCATTGTAATTTCCACATTCAAACCTTAGGGGGTGGGGGGTAAGTATATTTCTCATTAAAAATCTCAATGACCTCAAAATATTCACAATTTTGAGATTGATGTCAATGTTTTCTAGGTGGCAAATGAGGCAGATTTCATATTGGTTTGCTAGCCACAATTGTATGGGTGAGTGTACTAGACGTGAGCTCCCCATCATTTCCTATGATTTATTTGCAAGGATGTTCACTTCAGATCTTGATTCCAACATGACATCCTACGCTTCATACCCATGGATATGGGCATCCATATTGAACTCTCAACCAATCCTAGGCTTTTCTTCTGGCCAACCCATCAAACTTGTCTTTAGGGAAAGGGAGCTTAAATGTGTTATTCCTCCCCCACTAATAAGATAATCAAAAGGGGACTGCAACCCCCTTATCAAACCTTTTGTTATGATATTTAGACACTTATGAGTTAATTAAGATC
Organism: Picea sitchensis; assembly: GCA_010110895.2. Lineage (NCBI taxonomy): Eukaryota > Viridiplantae > Streptophyta > Pinopsida > Pinales > Pinaceae > Picea > Picea sitchensis. The sequence continues at coordinate 46,120 of SNQJ01S0004041.1, read as the reverse complement.
TACTTGGTCTAATGTGTCATTAGCTAAAAGTGTGTTTCTTAGTGTGTTTCTTTAGTATGCATTAATATGCATTTGTAGTTATGAAATCTGACGGTCACAATATGTTCCCAACATAGAGTGATTCGATGGTTCATATTCTCTTCGATCTTAACGACCATTAATCTGTGGCTTAACACCCGATTGGTCCATGATATCTATTTAAAGAGCATTGAGGGTCATTTTCTGATGATCGATTGTGATAAAATCTCTTGTAAAATCTCTCTGTAATCTTTTTCTTTTGCATTAATAAATTGCTCCAAGTGGTCGCGTTGGTTGGGGTCATGGATGTTTCCCCGTAGGGGTTTTACCATGTCAAAACATCAGTGTGTTGATCTTTGATCTGGTTGTGTGAGTGGTTACTGAAGGTGTTTGTCCTCTGTTGGAATACCTATGTTGTCGAACATGGTATCAGAGCGTGTTTGAAGACCCCCTCATGTTGTAGATCGAGATCGTGAAGCTGAGTTGCCTCATCTCCATTTTCTGTCATTTTCGTACATTTATGGGATGAGAGGATTGTTTCAGTAAGGAACACTTTTTTTCATTTCACTCAAAAAGGTTTACATTTTCCCAAGATATAGCCATTTTAGACAGATCTGGAGGTATAAATCTTGAATACGCATTTTTAAAATTTTTGCAGAGTATTATTTTGGTTTTATTTCGGTTTTATATTATTTGTTTCTGGGTTTCTACTCTTTTAGATCTGCATATCATTTTTGCCCCGTGCCCTGTGCGATCTTGACAAATCAGAAATAGATAGGAAAATGTGCATCTTCTGGGTAAGTTGATCGAGATATAACCCTTATTGTCATCGAGATGCGAATTTTTTTTCTTGTGTGAAAAGAGTTTTTTTTAGCACGCTCTCAAGGCCATCTTCAACAACAAAAACAATCATCTTTCTAAACAATACAATACGTTTTGCTAGACCATTTGGTTAAAAGTTTCCTTATTAAGTAAGAGGTCTTGAGTTCAAGTCTTTCTTTCTATTACTTTTTTTTGAAAAAAAATTCATGCTCAAATTGTAAAGTGTATTTCACTTCAAGTATAAAAGTGAATCACTATAAGTAGCTTTAATATTTTATTTTAGAGTTATTTATTTTGCATGCAACTTTTCTTTTATAAAGAAACTTCATTGTAAAAATTACTTCTCTTTATAAAAGTGGGTCGCCTAATAAAAACAACTTACACATAGTTTTAAACCTGCGAAGTAAAAGCAATGCATATAGATCCTTAGAAAAATAGAATTTAATCAATTGCTCTTCCACGAGTACGGAGATTTTATCTGAAAACCCTCAATAGGAAAACCTTTATTATATTCATTATATCAAAATTTCACCATTCACCATACAATATATATGCAATGTTTTTTAAGTACATTATGAATACCAAAACCCTAATCCCTTAATCGGGATTAATTTACAAAACCGCTAAAAAATAGAAAAAACACCAAAACAATTTTGGAAACGACACGAGCTATAGCAGACAACACATGGAGATACTTGCCTCCCAAAATCACCGATTCGCACATGGCACAATGGGGGCCCTGATACGAGGGGATCGATGGACCTTGATTCATGTCGGCTGATGCTTACACACACACATGCAAAGGGTATAACACATACCAACATTCTCCCACTTGTTGTTTTTCTTTGCATTTGAGATTCAAAGGGATTATATAGTCAACAATACAAGGCAGCAATCCCCATTGTTACTCTACGGAGAACTTTTTCTTTGCTCAGGTTTTGTCAATGCAGCATTCTAGCTGAGAGTGTCAACCTTTCCGACAACCTTCTTTCCTCCAACCATGTCTCACAGTGAAATGTGTACATCAATATGGCACGATATCTTCAAATGGTAAAGTTGGGTTCTTATTTTCCTGGAAGATTGTACCTCTGTTGTCTGTCTCAATCTCCGCCTTGTGTACCGGCAATACCTAAACTTAAATCTTTGCCCTGTAACCATACTGCTTCCTTGCTTGCATAGGTGGTTTCCATGTATTCAAACCCCGTAGTTGAGAGTGCCACTACAAGCTGCTCTTTCTCATCAAGCTGATTACCTCTCTAAATAGGTTAAACACATACCCTTGTAGATGCTTCTGTAGTCCGAGATCTCGGCAGTCCGCATCAACAAAACCATGTATGTCCGCCACTGTCACCCGTTGGAAGATTGGTTGTTGTCATTCGATGTCAACCACTAGTCATGGGTTTTTGGACCAGAAGATTGATGAGTTATTTGGACATGGAAGGAAAATGCGCATGCAGATACAACACCATGGATGGATGGTATTACATCATGTTGTTTCCGGTGGTATGTGGCCGTCACGCGTGAACAGTTTGGGGAAAATGAATTTTGAGTGACGAGCGAATTGTACATGTATGCTCTGAAGATAATTAAAGAAAGGATTACAAAATAAGAAAGAGTCGATTGACCCTATTGTTAAAATGGTGACATAAATGGTATAAATAAACATCATTATACATTCATTTATACAAGTCGAATTTGGAGGGAAGAAGAGGTAAAAGAGGGCCGGTTCAAGGGAGGATGAAGTCTTTGGTGATGTGTTCTAAAGGTATGTTATTTTGGTCATCTTACCATTTTACTGCTTTTTCTAGAACGATTAAGATGGTTAAAGCGTTATGGTAGTGAGAAGAGATATCAAGGTACCTGCGGTAAAAGTTTCAACTCTTGATTATTTATAATTATGTAGATACACGTTGTGGAATATAGGGTTTGTGACCAGGTCCACAGAACTAATCCCTTGAATTACGGGTAAAACAGTCATAACTTTCATACAGACTCCAAATGTAGTGGGACCACTTCCATTCAAAATATTACGGACTGTAGTTTATTCTGTGCGAGTTTCAGAATCAAATGGTAAATATTGAGCATGGGGGCATGTTCTTGCAAGTTGGGTCTTCAGAACAAACCAGAATTGAATAAATTTTATTATCTCTCATGTATATTCTTGGGTGGAAGAAGGGCAAGGATAGAGAGTTCAAATATCTCTTTATATTGGAGGATTGTATATTCCTCTTGGATTTTATCCCTCCCTTTACATTTGGTATGTCTACCTTTTGGAAGTCATTACTTCCTTGAACAAAAACTATTGATTATTTCTCATATATATTGTGCATTGGTGTATTGTGGTGTATTAGATTGTAACTCTTATACTATTGTTCATTGCTCATTGGATATAATTGAATGGTTTCCCAGAGTATGGTTGGAAAGGTTTTTAAATTGTACTTGATCTTGATTCACCCCCCTCTCGATTATCAACACTTTGTCCGATCCTGGTCTTCCTTGGTAGCACAATCCATACTTGGTAGTGCCACGAAGATACCTAAAGAGCCTCTTCACTATTGTCAATGCTCCTTCCCTGGTTTTGACATACGCCTGCTCAAAACTCCCACTACATGTGCAATGCAGTCTGAAATGCAGGTCATTGCATACATCAAACTACCAAAGCTGCACTAGCATCGAGGAACATGGGACATGTCCTCTTCTTCTTCACATGTCTTGGGAGGCCGATTTGGAGATAACTTTACACCTATAGGAATGGGGAATGCGGTCGGTTTACTTCATATCAAACCTCTGCAATATCATCTCAACATATTTTCTCACAGTTCAACCGAGGTTTTTCATGTTTACTTGCGATCTCTTTTAATCTCAATTTCCATAATGGAAGTTATAACAGAGATCCTTCATGTCAAATTTGGGTATAGTTGTGATTTCACCTCTTTGATAACATCCATGTTATTTCCTACCAACAACATGTCATCAACATGCAACACACATAAATGAAGTGATTACCAAGCTGTTTGGAATATAAATAGTGATCATGCCTACTTCTTACAAATCCCAATCCAAGGATGTATGTGTCAAACTTTTGGTACCACGTTCTTGGTGATGATTATAGTGACTTCTTTAGCTTAGAGACCGACTCTTTCTTTCCCTTATGGTTTGCTTCATGTAGATTTCTTCTTCCATATCCCATGTAGGAATGTTGTCTTCACATCCAATACATGTCCACTTCAGATCAAAAAGCAGCAACATATAAAAGAAATCTAACAGAAGTTAACTTAGCAATGGGAGAAAAAAAATCTCATAAAATTAATTCCTCTACACGAATAACCTTTTTCTACTACTTGAGCTTTGTATTTCTCCACTTTACCTTGTGCATTAAACTTCTTCTTAAACAACCATTTTCACCTGTGATTTTTTCTTCTAGTTGGAAACTCAACTATATCCATGCCTCATTCTTATCCAGGCATCCATTTCTTCAAACATAGCCTTCTTCCATAGTTCACTATCTCTGAATTCACTTCTTCCCTGACGGTTATGGGATCATCATCAATAATAGATAAAAAAAAATGTTGGGGTGTAGTGGTGCGGACTACTTTGGTACCTTCTATCTCCTCAGCGATCTCCTCAATCTTTGGGAGTATGGGGTTTCTTCTACATCCTCTTCGCCCGGATGATTTGGATTTTTGCATCATCCAACTCAAACTCTATTTTCTCACATTCATCTCTTCGTTGGTAGGAATTATTGTTTGGACACATCTTTTACCTCTCACGAAAAAACATCTCGTATGCCAGTTTTCTTGGTTCTAGGTTTAAACTATAACCTTTCACACCATCTTAATAACCAATGAATGCACTTTTCATCCTTTTATCCAGCTTACTTCTATTTTCCTTTGGAACATGTACATAACGCATCACAACCAAACACTCTAAGATGTTGAAGGAGGGTTTCTTTCCAGACCATAACTCAAATGGAGTTGTATCATCCAATGATGATGAAGATGATCGATTGACCCGGCGAGGTAACATGTTGTGCCATACCGAATTCTTGTCGCTCAACAAGCAGCATGTACTGCTTTTTCCATCGGTGTCTGTTATCCTTCACTTGCCAAATCCATTACGCTAAGGTGTGTAGATGGTCTTCTTCCTTTTATACCACACTTCTTATAGAATTCTTTGAATTCATTTCCCGCAGAATTCTCCTGTTATTTGTTCTCCAATACCTTTATTTTCTTCTGCAATGGAGGATTTCTACCGGAGACCTTAAACTCTTTAGATTTATCAAATACCTCAGTTCTAACAGAAAATAAATCTATATGTTCCTTTAGAAATTATTTATGAATGAAACATAATAAATAGATTTACCTAGGGATGGAGCGGGGAACAGGTCCAAACATCATTGTGTATCCAGCTCTAGATCCCCTTTTCTCTTGGCACTATTAAGGAATCTTTTCGATTCTGATTACCATATATTCAATGTTCACATAAATCAAAATCTGAGTGAAATTAGACATACCTCCAACCATGCCTTACCGTGTAGTGTTTGAAGGCCCTTTTCTCCAATATACTGATCTTTGATGCCACAACATGGTCTTCTTTTTAGGGATGATAATGGTCTTGTGCTCTTTTATTTTTAAATCAGGGACAACAGAACTGTGCCACCCATTAGTATAAGTGCTTCCCAACAACTTGTGTAGGTTCCGCGAATTCCTCATCAGCACCATTAGCTGCTGGAGTACCATCTTGCAAGTGTCATTTCCAAATATAGTATCCACTCCACTTGCATCGTACCATCTTGCTTATAGATATTAGGCTCTTGGATGGTTTTGGAATGTCACGAGAACCCCAGGGGAAGTTCTAATCCTTCCATATTTTATGTGACAGCCTTACCCCATGTCCCAGATTTTTGTTATGATGTATTCCTAGAATACATCACCACCATCATATTTTTCATATTTAGAACCACTCCCACGAGGAGTCATATGGTATGATGCGAGAGTCGATCAATAACCATACATCCGCGATGCATGTGTACTTGTATATGTTAGGTAAACATCATCTCCTTCTTTTGTGGAGGTTTTGCCTCTGTGGAAGGAAGGTACTTCTCGAATCCCTTCAGTTTTTTCAACCTTCTTAGACTTGCAATCTTTCTTATAATGCCCTACGCACCACACTTCCAACATTTCCTCAAAGATTTTCACGGAGACTTAGATCTACATGTATATTTATATCTCCCCGAAGGCTTACCAGGGTTCCTTTCTTTGGTACGCCTTCTTACAAATAAAACATATGTGTTGTGAAGCCATCCATGCTTTTTCCTCATCTCTTTAGATAACAGGGATGAAACTACACCCTCATACCTCAATCTACATTGAAGTATGAGGGTGGTACTGCCAATTGCTACAACTAGATTGTCCCAATAAGAACCTGGCCAAGAACATAACAAAGTAATGCACTTATCTTCTTACACTTGGCCAGTAATATTAGAGAGACAAGTTGACTTACCAAGGTATTAAAGGCATTTAGATGTTCTATCGAGAATCTTAGTCTTCCATCTAAGATGATACAACTTCTTTTGAAGAAACAACTTGTTTACCGGGGACTTTGATTAATACAAATTCCCAAACTTATCACATATTTCCTTGGTTGTAGATTCTCGAGACATTCAACAAAACCGAATCTGCCAGGCCGAGTCAAATAATACTCCTTTCTCCTCTATCCAACTTCTCCCAATACTCCTTCCATTATTACCGGTGTTGGTGTACCTTTAGTATTGGATTTGTGTACTAATTGGGTTGTGTACCGGTAGCATGTGTTCCTGGTAGATGGTCTACGATGGGTTGTGTACCCGGGATCCACGGCGATCCATTGTTTGCTGTCTACAAGAAGGTCCTCCATCTTGAGCTTCCATAGCTCAAAGTTTTTACCATTGAACTTCTATCTCCATTCTAGAAGAACTCACCATTCCTCTTCACGCACTCAAATCACCCTTGCAAAATCTCCCACTAAACCCAATTTTATCTGATTTAAGATAAACTTGATCTCTATCAAGACGAGACAAACCCTCAACAACAAAGGCATCCTCTGAAGCCAAAACCAAGCTTTGATATACGTTATGGTTTAAAACTTACATGTGGTAAAGCAATGCATATAGATTCTTAAGAAAAAGCGGGAATTTAATCAGGTGCTCATTACCGGTATGAGATTTTATACCAGAAACCCTCAACACGGAAAACCTTTCTTATATTCATTATATCAAATTTCACCATTCACCACATAATATATACAATGTTTTTAGATATTCCGTAATTTTAAAACCCTATCCCTTAATGGGGATTAATTTACAAAACCACTAAAATAGCAAAATCAAAATGGCAAAATGTCGCCCAAAAGGCATTTGGGGCATTGCCTGATACCAAATCACTACGAGCGTTTACCCGCGTGGCGGGGAGGATACTTCCCCAGAGGAAAAGCGCTGGTGCTGCGGCACAAACGAGGAGCCCTGAATGCGGGGATCATCAAATGCAATTGTCATCTCGGCGCTGCCACCCATGCAAAGGAATATAACACATGCAGCAACACCATCGCATGGTCCTTTGGTTACCGTTTTTTTTTTAAGGGCATAACTATCACGTGGTCCTTTGGTTATCGTTTATGTTTTTTTTTTAAGGGCATAACTTTCACATCTGAACTCCGGTTTTAGTGCCATTTCTTTTAAAACTGTATAATTTTTCGAGATCTTTCCATCCAGATCATCAGTTTCAGTTTTTAAATCTATATTATCTACATATTTAATGTGGTTTCTTCCAGTAATCTTTTTCTTACTAGCACCAACTACTTCCAATGGAAATCTCATATGGAGGATTTATTAAGAAGTAAAGGCTTGTACCGGACTACCTTGGGAAAGGAAAAAGAACCCACTGGTGTTGATAAGAAATTCAAATGGGATAATAGGAGTGACAAAACATGTGGACTAAGTGGAATGTCCATCTCTCTTGATTTAAGGTTCCACCTTAAAGAAATTGATGACCCCGATGAAGCTTGGGAAAAGATTGAATCTGTGTTTGGTAAACTCAATATTATTCGAGCACAATAGTTAGAAAAACAAGTATTGACCTTAAGTCCAAATGATTTTTCCTGCCTTGGAGACTATTTGTCTAAGTTTAAAACACTTGGAATTTTATGTGAAGAATGTGAGATAAAAATGGAGGAAGAGCATTGCAACTATCTTATTCTTTCTAAGATAAGTAGTGCATATTCTGTGTTTATATCTACCTTTTATGCCATGAGAGAGTATCTAGGGAAAGCTTATCAAAAACCCACTCTTAAGTCCTTTTGTGTTTCTTTGATTAGAGAGGAAGATAAGCTTGTACAACTTGGAGTGATCAGCACTGCAAATACCTCCAATAGAAGCAACATCATCGCTACAAAAACAAGCAACATAAGGGTCCCAAACCCACTCAGACAGCTTCAGCTCCTAATGGTGACAAAGGAGCAAAATATAAAAATAATAAGACTGACAGACATTGCAACTTTTGTGATAAAGATGGTCATGATGAGTCCAAATGTTTCAATAAGATGGCAGATTTAGAAGCAGTGATGAAGAAGCACAACATCGGTATTAATTCTACTTCTTCTTCTTCTTCTCATGGACATGCACTTTCTACTTATGGTTTCTCCTTCAATACAACTTCTACTTCTTCTCCTGATGAGTGGTTTATTGATTTTGGAGAATCTTATCATATGGCTAAGGATAAATACATATTTTCTGCTCTAAACGAATGTAACACCAAGAAAATATTTATTGTTGATGATAGATATCTTAGTGTTGTAGGATCTATAACAGTTCAAGTACATAATGGTCATTTCAATGATGTATTATGTGTTCCAAGTCTTTCTTGTAAAATTCTATCAGTATATCAAATCACTCATTCAGGTGAAGGTTAAACCGTAGAGTTTTCACCTCACCAAGTTGTAATCAAGGATCTAAAATATCCTAAGCATGTTCTTGCAACTGGAATTGTTGATGATATTACCAGGTTGTACAAGTTTGACAACTTTGGGTCATCGTCTTTGTCATCATTTTTTGTTGCTCATAGCGATGACTTGATAAAACTTTGGCATGAGCGATTTGGTCATATAAACTATCGCTCATTGCAGCAACTATGTAATCACTAGATGGTGATTGGTCTTCCTCCTGTTTCATGCAGAGATGGTGTGTCTGTTGGTTTTGTTCTCGGAAAACATCATCGGGACAGTTTGACAAGCGTGTCTCTTTGCACGCCTCGAGCCCTTTGTAGCTTGTTCATAGTGATTTATGTGGTCCATTTTCTTCTCCTTCTTTATTTGGGTGCAAGTGTTTCTTAAATTTCATTGATAATTTTTCTAGACGTACTTGGGTTTGCTTCTTAAAACTTAAGAAATAATTTTTTGACAAGTTTTTGGCCTACAAGGCCCTTGTAGAAAAGAAATATGGACATAAAATTTAAAAGTTAAGAACAGATAATGGAGGTGAATATGTGAACAATAATTTTACATAGGGAATCTAAATGCAACACATTGTTCCATATACACCACAACAAAATGGTTTTGTTGAGAGAAAGAACCACACATTAAAAGAAATGGTTAATTGTATGATCCAATCTAAGGGATTAAGTCTAAAGTATTGGGCAGAATAAATCAACTGTGAAAATTACATAGTAAATCGCACTCCCACAAAGTCTCTTAAAAATATAACATCGAAAGAATCTTGGACTAAAATTAAACCAGACATAAGTCACTTCTGTGTATTTGGCAGTATAGCATGGGCTCACATTCCTGATGAGAAAAGGAAAGCATTGCAGCCTAAAAGTGAGAAGTGTATATTTGTTGGTTATTCTGAAGATGTCAAAGGTTATAGACTTCTTCAACCACATTGTAATGAAATTATTATTGGAAGAGATGTTAAATTTGATGAAAATCTCTTGGCCTGCGAACCTAATTCAACGTTTGTGCCTTCTTTGGCCTGTGAACCATCTTCGGTATTTGTGCCTTCTTCTATTCCTATCCTAGTTTCTTCTTCAGATGATTACAATGAGGATGAAAATATACCTCGACCTACTCACCTTCCTCCAAATGAGTCCTTTGAACCCGAACCAGCACCAGTTTCACCGCTTCGTAGATGGGTTCGTTCAACACAAGAAGCAACCGGTGGTCTTGTCGATGATCCTTCAGATTAGAATTGAACACATTCACAGTTCCATCAATCCTATTCTCTTTTGGCTCAAGTTTCTGATACTCATGATCCAAAGGAATTTGCAAAAGCTTCAGGTCATCCAGATTTGGATACAACAATGAATGAAGAGTATTGTTCTGTAATGGCAAACGATACTTGGGATATTGTACCTCTTCCAAAAGGAAGAAAACTTATCATATGTAAATGGGTCTACAGAACTAAGTATGCATCATATGGAAGTGTTGAAATACACAAGGCTCGGTTAGTTGCCAAAGGATTTTTCCAAGTTGAAGGAATTGACTATAATGAAACCTTTTCCCCTGTAGCCAAAATGAATTACATCTTCCTTATTCTTTCCCTTGTCGCCTCACATAAATGGGAGGTCCATCAGATGGATGTTAAATATGCCTTCTTGCACAGAGATTTGAAAGAATAAATCTACATGGAACAACCTCCTGCCTATGTCCAAAATGACTCGAGCCTTGTTTTTCACCTTAAGAAATCTATTTATGGTCTTAAGCAAGATCCTCGAGCTTGGTATGCCAAAATGGACAACTTTCTTATTCACACCGGATTATCTAGATGTCATTATGATCCTAATGTATATACCAAGAAAGTAGGAATCCATCTCATAATCCTTGTCCTTTATGTTGATGACTGTATCCTTACTGGTAGTGACTCAAAACTTTTAAGCCATGTGAAAATTGTCCTTAAGAAGAAATTTGAAATGACAGACTTAGGTTTTTTGCACTATCTCCTTGGCCTCCAAGTTTTGCAAACCAATGAAGGAATTTTTCTTTCCCAGTCTAAGTATGCTTGTGACCTTCTTCATCGCTTTCACATGGACAATTGTAAACCAACCCCTTCTCCCTTCCATTCTGGAGTCAAGATTACTGCCACCTGTACTTCTTCTGAAGTTGATGCCACCCTATATCGTCAATTAGTTGGTAGCCTCTTATACTTGACTCATACTCGTCCTGATCTTTCCTTTGTTTTCGGTCTTATTGCCTGGTATATGCAAACACCCCATGAAAGCCATTGGAAAGTATCTAAAAGGATACTTCACTATGTCCATGGTACAATTCATTTCATGATATATTACAGTTTAGGGGGGACTCCTTTATTGGTTGGTTTCACTTATTCAGATTGGGTTGGTGACCCTGATGATTGGAAGTCTACTGCAGGTTATGTTTTCAGATTTAGTTCAGGACCTGTCACTTAGGCTTGTAAGAAGCAACAGGCTATTGCACTTTTTTCAGCAAAATTAGAGTACCGAACAGTAGTAAATGCAAGTTAGGAAGCCTTGTGGCTTCGATAGATCCTTTTAGAGTTTGGATTCGAGTAGCAGCATCCGACCAACCTTTGGTGCGGCAATCAGAGTGCCATCAAGCTCTCCAAAGACCCATTTCAACATCATCGCAGCTAGCACATCGATATACACATGCACTTCATAAGAAATATCATTCATGATCAACTTGTTGAAGTGCTCTTTTTCCCTACAGAAGATCAAGTTGCAAACATTTTCACAAAGTCTCTTACAAAAGCGAAGTTTTCCAAACTTCGATCTATGTTAGGAGTCCAAGAAGTTTTCATTAAGAGGGCATAGGCTCTAATGCCTCCTTCCTTCTCCTATTGTGTCACTATTTTAAATCCTTAAATCCTATCCCAAGTTGTTCTTAAGGGGGGATGTTAGGATATTTAGACACTTAGGAGTTAGTTAAGATATACTTGGTCAAATGTGTCGTTAGGTAAAAGTGTGTTTCTTAGTGTGTTTCTTTAGTATACATTAGCATGCATTTGTAGTTAGGAAATCTGATGATCACAATGTGTTCCCAACATAGAGTGATCTCATGGTTCATATTATTCTCGACCTTAACGGTCATTTATCTGCGGATTTACACTTGATTGGTCCCTGATCTATATTTAAAGAGCATGGAGGTTCATTTGTCAATGATCGATTGCGATAAACTCTCTTGTAAAATATCTATGTAATCTTTTTCTTTTTCATTAATAAACTACTCCAAGTGGTTGTGTGATGCAGGAGCATCACCTTCAAAGTCAAAACGCAAGTGTGGAGGCAAAGGAACAACATCTCAGCAATGACAGAATTTCAAATCAGAAATTAACTCAGAATTAAATTGAGTTATTGAGATATTTTGTAAATAGCATTTTTAAAATGTAACTTGTTTGTAAAGTCATGAAGGACTATAAGGGATTGCAGATATTGAGTGTTGACTCTTATCTAGCAATAACTATTAGTTATTGTAATAGGACAGAGTAGGTAACCACTAAGAGTGTGATAGGATAGGTTGCAGACAGGACGAGAGAGCTCGTGGAGTTGGTCCTTAGATAGTTTATTGTTGCATTGTAATAGATCAGAGATATCAGTAGAACAGAGTAGAGTAGAATAAATACTATGTAATTTGTTTTCATGAAGGAATAGAACAGACAAAATTGTTCTAAATCCTAGGACTGTGTTCATTTGATGTATGGATGAATGAATGTTACATTTTGTGTGTGTGATTTATTCCATCTTCATTCATGTGTGATTGTTCGAGAAGTGTTAGTATGAAGTTGTGACGAATCTGGATGAGTTTCAATTGTTTCTCTTCTAACACTCGTATGCAAGTTGTTCATCTTGAACGTAAGGAGTGTGTTGACTGAGTCTCGGAGTGACTCAGAGAAGTTTAGAGAGAACAAAGGAAACTTAGACCGGGTGCAAGGTGTGCACAGCGTCGTGAAACGGCCAAGCGTCGGAGAACCCGAACCAGAGTAATGCCAGGTAGGCGAGAAGAATTTATCTTCAATAAATCCTTCGATCTGAGTTATCCAAATCCTGAAAATGCAAGGTGTGCATGTGGAATAAAAATCCTTTTAAGGATGAAGCTTAGAAGGGATATCACTTTCCATAAAGTGTCAGAGAGAGATGATGGTCGGACTCATAAGGAGGAGTAAAGGTTCAAAACCTTTGAAGATAGAGAAATCTTCCAAGTCAGGAGAACTCAGAATCTCAAGAGGAGGAATGATAGTGGCCATTGGACCACTATGAAAAATATCAACATTCATTTGATCAGAGTGAAGTGCACGAGCCTTAGCGCTTCACACACAGAGGAGAGAGAAAACTCATAAGAGTTGAGAACTGAGATTTCCGGAGCCCAAAGAGCCAGAGATCCAAAATAGAATCTCAGTCACCCGATCAGCAGGAACATATATGAACCCTCAGATTGTTTGGGTCAAACTTCAAGTGTCAGATCACCAGAGTGGATCTGAGCCGTAAGATATCATGAGTTCATAAGGAAGCGAGTTTGAAACTTGAGACTCCCGAAGCACGAAGATTTGGAGAGCCGAAGAAAATCTGGACCGTTACAACTAGAAGGGTACGTGTCAACAGGTCGGAAGATCCAAAGGAAGATGAAGGTCGAAGTGTTGAAACACCCAAAGCCCGAAGATTCGAAGGGTCGAGAGTCGTCGATATATAAGTGTACACTTTTCAACAGATCGTGAGCTCTAGGAAATTTGAAGTGATTTTTCAGTTTGAGATCTAAGATTGTCGAAGTGCGAAGACCTAAAGTAAAATTTGGGTCGTGAGATCTAAGGGAGACGTGGCGTGAATCCGTGAACTCCGGGTAAGGTCCCGAAGTGGTTCATAGTAGTTGGATTCAAAGGAGACATGGTGCACATCTATGAGCTATGGGTAAAGACCTGAAGAAATCCTTGATCATTAGATCAGGAGGACACACATCAGTGGATCACAAACTTTGGGTAAAAATAATTCTGAAAAAGAAGTTTGAGATTTCAGATCTCAAAAGTCCAGAGACCCGAAGGAGATCTCGACCGTCGATCGAGAAAAGGTTCGCAGGACCGTTGATCTGACTTGAAAGGTCAAACATACGAAGTGGGAGAAGAACCATTGATTGAGCAGGACAGGTGTCAGCAGACCATGAGTTTTGGAACAATTCAATATGGAAGAAAGTTGGGTTTTAGATTTCAAAACTCCGAAGTTCAGAGTTGCGAAGGAGATCACAGTCGTTGATTGAAGAAGGGGCAAATCTAGTTCATAGATTCGAAAGGCGCATACCTGAACCGTCGATTCAGACGTTATCATCAAGATCGTGAGATCGGCGATCCCGTGGCATTGTGGGGACAGGATTTGCATGGAGTTTAAAATATCAAGGGCAGGCCGCAATCCAAACCGTGGTTTCGTCAGGAGGACACGTGGAGGATTGAGGAGGATTGTGGGCCCAAAAGTAGTTTGAATTCAAACCTCTTGTAGCCGCGCCCACAATCGTGTGGTCATCGTCGAGGTCACATCAAGAGGGGGCTTATCATAAAAAAAGGAGCTAACACCCCGCACTCTGAGCTTTCGCAGGAGAGTGAAGGGGAGGGTTGTGGGTGCCATTAAAACCTACAACAAGAAGTTGAAAGGGCATGTGTTTAGTCACAGAAGGAAACCATTAAGGTTTCAGAGAGTCACTTGAATCTAGAATTGGAGATCCAAGACCGGGAGGTCGTGCAGCCCTACAAGAGAGTGGGGGGGATGCAACACCACATTGGTTGGGGTCGTGGATGTTTCCCCGTAGGGGTTTTACCACGTCAAAACATCATTGTGTTGATATTTGATATGGTTGTGTGAGTGGTTACTGAAGGTGTTCGTCCTCTGTTGGAATACATGTTTTGTTGAACACCTTCATTATCCATAATTTTAATAAGAGAATGGAAGAAGTCACAAATTTCCTCTTCTAGGGAAAATCTCTCATGGATCCTAGTTGTGGTCCTTGTGTTCTTCTTCCTAGTCACAGGAAGTCAAGGATATTTTGGGTCATTGATTTGTTGTTTGCATTGTTCCCTACCATGACAATTGTTTCTTGTAGTAATTTCATTAATTCTTTATAATTGTCCTTATATATCATTGCATTAAAACCTATATCCACAAGATCGAATTTCCTATTTATGTGGGTGAGGTTATTGAAAACCATCATTAACCCCTATGCAAGCTCCTCCCCTACTTACCACATTGATCGTGGGGTATCCTAACCTTGTGATGTTTTTGGGTTCAAAGTTCACCAAGTTTGAATTCCTTTGTCTCACCCCTATCTCCCATGGCCATTATATCTAGATCATCCTTCGTTGCATGACCCATGGCCTTGTAGTGACCACATCGTACTCTCCTTAGTTGTGGTCAATCTCAAGAAATATGTCCCATTTCATCACAATTGTAACATCTTATTGGGCCTATGCAACAATCATTCCTTCCTCCCCAATACCTCCTCTATATCCACCTTTGTAGCCTCTACCATATCCTCCTCAACCACCTCTATGGAAGATGCCCATAAACTCTAAAAATTTCATAATATTCGATGGCCATATTTCCTAAGAATATAGAAGGTGATGGGTTTGTGTTTGGAGTAGAAATCCCAACTCTCAACAAGGGAAAATAATTTTTCCTGTGGCCCTATATCTTACATATGATACCCTATAATTGTTGTTTCTTACCTTAACTCATTTCACCTCTTTTATTTTCTATTTCAATGTCGACAACTATGATTGGAACTATGAAAACTCAAGCATTGCGCTAGTCAAGGGCATATCTATAACACCCATTTTTATTTCTCATGAATATCCATGCATTGACTCAATGTCCATGGCTTGGGAAAAGGTCTTCAAC
The DNA here is from genome assembly GCA_010110895.2 of Picea sitchensis. NCBI lineage: Eukaryota > Viridiplantae > Streptophyta > Pinopsida > Pinales > Pinaceae > Picea > Picea sitchensis. Next base: position 30,404 of record SNQJ01S0004041.1, on the reverse strand, counting down.
TAGGTGGTTCACTTTTTCTACATCAATGGTACTCTAGTCGAGGGCAGAAGACCCCAAATGAACCACTCCTTGCATTAGGTCTCATGGATTGGGTAATATATTGTAGATCATGTTGTGAAAGTGTTGATCATATTTCCAATCACTCTCACCAATGATTTTCTTAATCTCTTTCATCTTGACACAACTTTCCTGTTTTGAATTCAACCACTGAAACTCAACTACAAATCCCACTTTCACCTCATCCAAGGTTGATCAGTTTGTATAAACTTCATGTACCATTCTAGAGTCAACCCTTGCAACATGCTCTAAAACTCTACTAGTTTAGTGCCTAGAGCCATGATTTTCTTAATTGTCCAGATTGATTCACATAAGAACTAATGTTTTGTTGCATCATTGTCGACCTTCTCTGAGAAATCGAGAAGGTGCATTGTTGTATTGTATGTTTCTCCAACCATACTATTGCTCTGGTTGTTCACTAGAATGAAACTTTGTGGACCTAATTGACTAACTATATTAGTTCCTCCACTTGAACTAGAACCAAAACTCACTATTTCACTTCCACCGGTGCTATTATTCCCACCTTCACTCGGTTTTCCACAATTGTTATTCTCAAAACTACTATTAGGAGGTGATTAATAATTACCTCAGTTTTCTCAAGATGCGCAGGAGATGGTGATTGTTCTAGATCAACTCCACTTCCTTCAGTTTGTACCATATCCATTTCTACCATATCCCTTTCTTCAAATAGTCGCAACACATCATCGAGTGACACACCATTTGACAACTCAATGGGCATGCCCTCTTCCATTAACTCCTTAGAAATTCCTTTGAATGCGGCTTCCTACTACAAGGTCTCTGATCCATCAATATAAACCCATTTTCCATACTACATCCCTTTCCCTGTGTTGGCCCTCGACCAAGTTTTGAGGAAACATTGGTCGGGTTTGACCTCTTTTGGACTTCAACAGGTTCGTCAAAGATGGAGCGCCCAGTCGGAGCTGAGATCACGAGATCTCACTCATTTTTTGGACCTAGCAAGGGGTTCATTAGGGTTTTTGTATTAGGGTTTTGGGATGTCGGCCCATGAGTTTACCCATGATTAGGCCTTGTTGTAAGGGATGTAAAAGTATATATAGGAAGGAATGTAAGGTAGAAAGTTGGAGTGTGATTAGTGCAATAAATGTAGTGATGATCTAAGTGAAAGAGACAAGCTAAGTGCAAGTGGCTCTGAGTTTCTTCATGCAACAGACTGTGTATGTAAGGCTTTGTGCGTAATAGAGGAGTTGGCTTTGTGCCTTGACCTAATTTTGGGAAGGTGGATATGGTTCTTAGTGCGCAGATCACTTGTCTAGTGCGAAGCTTGGCTCTGTGGCTTAATGTACAGCAGAAGATGAATGTAATAGATTGAAGCAGAATAATAGAAGAAGAAGCAGTTAGTGGACATATCCCCATACTGGGTGAACCACGTAAATATTGTGTTGATGAGTTGCTTTGTGCTATGATGTTTATGCTTTGAATATGTTTAGTGCATTGAATGTTATGAATATTAGATATATCTATAGATGATTAGTGCTTTATTGGTGAATGCTAGATCTTATTCAATGGTATGTGTTAGATGGTTAGAGTGCTTAATCTTTAGTATTACTACATCGAACTGTACTTAGGGTTGATCTGCGAAGTGAATAAGGATAATATATTAATGAATGTTGTTCCTAAGTACTTTGTGAAGTGTTGTAATCACAGATCTGTCTCCTAGATTGGTTACAGACACCTAAGTCCTGTAACCCCCCTTGCCTCTACCTCGGGTGAGACTTCACCTGCTTCGCAGGTGTTGCCGAAAGGGTCGGTAGTTAGGGTTTTGTTGGTGCGTTGTTGAAGCATTGAACCCTGGGTCTGCCCCTGTGCCAACAAATGGTTCCATTATCAGGACCTAAAATCGTGATTGTTGGGAACTGAAAGAAAAGAGAAGTTTTGTGCGTAGATATGATGTTGTAGTGCACAGTACTCTACTTGAATTTTGAAACCTTGTGCTAAGAAACAGATCCAATCTGAAGAGAGGAGGTAAGATCTTAAAGATTTGTGTTTAATAAGAGTAAGTAAAGAGAAAAATTTTGTTTCGAAAGCATGGATCTAGGTATGTTTGATAGATTATATCTTAGTCTAAAAGCTAGGGTACAGTTAGAAGAAAGAGTTGATCTAAATAAAATTGATAGAACTAGAGAAAGATATGTTATTCCTATGTATAGAAAGAATTTTTGGACTAATAAATGGATGCAGGAACCTAGAAAGAATTTTTGCAGATTGCAGGTCCAGCACTATGATCCTAGTGTACAAGACCGAAAAATTCTAGAAGAAGAAAAATGGGATTGACAATATGTTATAACTGTAGAATACCGGGACATCTTACTAAGGAATTCCCCGGTACAAGTCCTATCTGTCTTTATTGTAAAATTATTGGTCATGAGGTTGAAGATTGCCCAAGGATGATTGCTAAAGTTGAACAAATGAACATGAGTCAAGAAAATAAGAGCATGTTAGAAGATCAGAAAGAAAAAGGATCAGAGAAAGTTCAAACTACATTAGTACAATTGAAAAAAACAATGAATGATCACAAAGATGTTAGTTTATCCGAGATCATGAAATAAAAACAATGCATAGATACAAGAATAGGAGATTTCGACATAGACTGTGTCCTAGATGAGGAGACATGAGTGAATATTATGATAGAAAGCACTTGGGAAATCTTGGGGAATCCTATTATGATACCTTCATTGGGAAGAATAGGATTTTTTAAAGGAAAGATGATAACCCTATGTGGATAGTTTCTAATGTACCTGTTATCATCCATGGAACATTGACAGAAGAGGAAATTGAAGTTATTAAGTTTTTTGAGAACAGTGCCCCATTCCCTCCTTTGTTAGGAAAGACTTGGATTGATAAACATCATATCAGAAGGAAATCAGAGGAAGAAGCTACAGAAAAGAAAAAGCAAGAACTAAGGGATCTCATATCTAGAAAGATAGATCGACTGATAGAAGAACGAGAACTTGAGTCGAAGCAACAAAAGACCAGAAAATTAGCTATCAAGGTTGAAAGAACGCAAGAAGGTTTGAAGGACCTATCCATACAAGAAAGAAGTATATCCACCCAGGAAATAGTAAGATAATGGATATTAACTTCAAACCCTTTGAGAGTACATCAACAGCACGAAGTCAGTTCGCTAGGAGAAGATAAGAATAAGAATGGAAAGAGAAATCCAGAAATAGTTAGAGAAATTCAGATCACAGAAAAGAAGGCAAGGAAGATCAGTAAGAAGAATGCTAAGTTGGAAAATCTACAAGAAGTTACAGAGAACAGATGGAAGATTTCACAGATTAGAACTTCGCAGGAGGCATGTTTGCAGGATTTGAACCTCGCTAGAACAACAGAACCATGCAGAATGGGACTTCGCCCTGGCAAAGCTATATGATCGTTGGAGGCACCCCGGCCGTTAGAACGATGCTCCAAAATGGATAGGAAATGCATTTATGGGTGGATAGATCATCGTTAGACACTGACATCGCGCCATAATAGATGGATTCGCATTGATTGAGGCATTCATGTCCGTTGGAGGAATTTGTTACGACACTTGCTTACTTAACCCATCGAACGCTGCGTCGAGACCAATTTGTGTTACCCATGATTATCTGAGACAAGAAACGAAGTGATTGTGTGTGTCGAGTTGTGCTATCAAACCTCGCCATCTAGTTTTTACCCCGCTATCCTTTCACCTACCCTGACTTATTTGGTAACAGTGAGAATGTTGGCCAAGTGCACTGAGCTAGAGAAGTTCATTGAAGAAGTTCTGAAGAATTTTATGTCTGATAAAGCCATGTCTGAAGGAAGACATGCGTCTTCAACCAAGGGACTGCAGGCTTCCCCCTTGATTGGATTTCATTTGGGTCGTGTCAACCCCACTACTAAGAAGTGAAGCAAGCACCACGACGATCTGGCTAATGCGAAGCAGATCCCATTGGTCTTGCTTGATTATATCCTGCCCTTGGTTGGTGCGTTCAACTGCGAAAACATTCCATGGAACTTTGAGTACACATTGATCACTGCGTACATCCCTAAATGGACACATGTGGTTGGAAGCCAGTTGGGACAGATCCCATCTCTGAAGAACAGCGATTTCAATCTAGGCGAGAGGAAGAACTACGCGATCCTCGCACCGCATAGATACCTGATGAAGACAACTGGGAAGAAGCCTTGCATAGTCTCCCAGTCGTGGATAAAGGATCTCACGCAGTCCACGATATTGATTGTCATGAATATTCCTCACATTGGCCGACATCAGGAGGTTAACACTTGCGTTAAACTCCTCTTGTCGTGCTATCGCGGAGGATATAGGTGGCTCGACAAGCGCATTACTATGGATACGGTGTTGATCCACCTGATCACAGGACTGGGCATGCAAGGACCCGACCCTCATCAGTTCTACCGAGGGAAGGCTTCAGACCACTCCCTGGCACAACGCATTAAGGCAACATACGACGAAGTTCAGAAGGGGAAGCGAGGCTACAAGGTAGCCTCTATCCAGGATGGCGCAGTGCACCTAGATTTCCAACTCATAGATGGAAAGATCATCACAAAGAACTGCCCCACACAGGTCACTGGGTTCAGGGTGGACCTTGTAGGGAAGTGCATGGAAGGGATGCAAATGAACTGGGTGAGCTACCTCATCAACGAGCTCAAGAAAGACTGACTCAAAGTGTAGGATCAAGGATACGAGTTCCATTTCAGCTGGTTGCTGGTGTTGATCACATTTTTCGCTTGGAAAATGTCGGAAGGAAAAACCTTCCTGGAGATTGAGCCATCAGAGCCATTTCCCATGAGGTTCTCCACCTTATGGTACATGAAAGACATTTATAAGCAGTGGAAATCAAACACAATGTTCCACACCTACTACTAGCAATTGAAGGTTGCCATATAATCGGTCCCTTGCATAACCCCATGAACCTTGCACCAATACATACCACTAGCTAAGTTCCACACAGATCGACATTTTATATATATCATTGCATGCAAGGATGAGAGAAAGAAGGAATTACAGTCCTATTACAAGATGATCGACGAAGACATGAAGGATATCACGAAGGAGTGGCCGGCAGAGTTCCTCGTACCAGTTGATGATGCAGAATTCTCCGACCCTGATATCATAGGAAGCCCATTTTTCACTCGGGTCGAGCACGTTGGATAGACAAGTGTGAAGAAGAAGAAGAAAAAGGAGGAATTCCAAGATGTACATATTGATGAGGAAGAGAGGGCCTCGGAAGAAAGTGGACCTGGCTTGCCCACAGGAGGAGGAGGAGACAAAGTAAATCAAGAAGGAGAAGGGGAAGAAGGATAAAAAAAAGGGGAAGGTGAAGCTACACCACTGAAGTATCCCCCTACTGAGACAAAAGCATCGAAGAAGAGGAAGGTTTCTCCGCAGAAAACCTTCGCCAGAAAGAAAACCCGCGCAAGAAAGCCCCAGATGGAGGCCACACTCATGGAGGATGACATCGATCTAGTCCGCAGAGCAATGGAAGATGCGTACGAGGACCTCTTATATAGATATGGCATGAAGCAAGAAGAGCTATATGTAAGAGTTGAGAAGTGACTAAAAGAAATTCAGCGAGCCATTCAATTGACTCGCACAGTACCTACTACACCTTCCTTGTCGGAGACTGCAGAGTTGGGAGATGAACCAACCCAACTTCGATGAATGGAAGATGAAATAGAGGCTCAGCTTCAGAAAGTTCAAGAAGAAAAGGAACAGGCTACAGAAGACCTGAAGAAAGAGAAAGAAGAAATCTTGGAGAAACTACGAGTTACGTGGTACTATGTGACCGCTTATGAAAATGAGAAAGATGAGTTCTGGGTGATGCTCGAGGAAGACAAGGAAAAGATACAGAGAGAAAAGGACTAGCTTCTCGCAGAGCAGACTGCAGTCAAAGAAGTGGTGAGCATAACACTTTTCTCTGTGCTAGGCTTGGCATAAGAGGAAAATGAGGCAGTCGAAGTTCAAGTAACGAAGCTTGTGGAGGCCATTCAACAGCTTCAAGAAAGAGTAACAGAGTTGAATCTTCAAGACATACCAAGCACTCTGCAAGAAGTGTGTGATCAGAGGGAAGAAGCCGCTAAGAGCAAAGTATGAAGGATCAGGGCCCTCGCCTCAAAATGCAAGTAGTTAAGAAAAAAAAGCGCACAGAATTACGAACGCCTCACGGAAGATCCATAGCTTAGGAAGTTGGAAGCACAACTACAAGAGGCACAGCAGCAGGCAATGACAGTTCAAGCGCATATGAAGTCACTCACTGCAGTCAAGAGAATGCAGAGATCACAAGAACAACGCATGGCCCAGCAACAGATAACTGCCATCCAAGGCAGAGCCATGGAGGTCACACAGAGGCTACAACCGGTGCAGGATGAAGCATGCACGGTGTTTGAAGAGATCGAAGGACAAGGCTCATAGCTAGACCAAGTGGTTGTGACAGTGGAACAATGCCTGGAAGGGCATGTTACCGAGCAAGTACTATAGGAGCTCATTAAGAAGGAGGCTTAGGAAAAGACACAAGTCGAGGGACCTTGAGCTAAGCTCGAGGCCTTCGAAGCAGTGTTGCCCAGATCTGAGTGACTTGGGACAAGTTACTGGTGATTGTTGGGGGCATGTTGGCCCTCGACCAAGTTTTGAGGAAACATTAGTCAGGTTTGACCTCTTTTGGACTTCGACAGGCTGGTCGAAGATGGAGCGCCCAAGCAGAGCTGAGATCACAGGATCTCACTCATTTTGTGGACCCATCAACGGGTTCATTAGGGTTCTTGTATTATGATTTTGGGATGTCGGCCCATGGGTTTACCCATGATTAAGCCTTGTTGTAGGGGATGTAAAAGTATATATAGGAGGGTATGTAAGGTAGAAAGGGGGAGTGTGCTTAGTGAAAGCAATGTAGTGATGCGCTAAGTGCAAGTGGCTCTGAGTTGCTTCGTGCAACAGACTATGTATGTAAGGCTTTGTGCATAATAGAGGAGTTGGCTTTGTGCCTTGACTTGATTTTGGCAAGGTGGATCTGGTGCTTAGTGCATAGATCACCTTTCTAGTGCGAATCGTGGCTCTCTAGCTTAGTGCACAGGAGAAGATGAATGTAAGAGATTAAATTAGAATAATAGAAGAATAAGCAGTTGGTGGACGTAGCCCCACACTGGGGTGAACCACGTAAATATTGTGTTGATGAGTTGCTTTGTGCAATGATGTTTATGCTTTGAATATGTTTAGTGCATTGAATGTTATGAATATTAGATAGATCTATGGATTCTTAGTGCTTTATTAGTGAATTCTATATATAGTTCAATGATATGTGTTAGATGGTTAGAGTGCTTAATCTTTAATATTACTGTGTCGAACTGTACTTAGGGTTGATCTGCGAAGTGAATAAGGCTAATATATTAATGAATATTGTTCCTAAGTACTCTGTGAAGTGTTGTAATCACATATCTATGTCCCATATTGGTTACGGACACCTGAGTCCTGTAAAACCCCCTGCCTCTACCTCGAGTGAGACTCTGCCTGCTTCGCAGGTGTTGCCGAAAGGGTCGGTAGTTAGGGTTTTGTTGGTGCGTTGTTGAAGTGTTGAACCCTGGGTTTGCCCCTGTGCCAACACCATGCCATGTCCCTCACTTCCTTGGACATTTATCTTTCTTCCATTCTCCTTCTTGAGCTTCCTTCCCTTACTAATCCATGTTTTCTCAACCACCACCGAACTTACTCTCCTTGTTTTCACACCACTTTTTATATACTAGACCTTTCTTTAAATCCCACTCCACTCTCTCATAAGCTCGCATATCCTCCCTGATACCTTCCTCAAGCTCCTTTCTTGAATTATTCTTCCACTCGTGAAAAACACTAGTTCAATTCCATTGTAAACTCAATAATATAACCTTCTATGTTAGTCTTAACCCAAAAACAAATGGTTCATGTAACTTTTGGTCAAACCTCTGCAAAGCTACACTATTCTAAACATTCCACTGGATCTCTTTACTCATCTTCCAAGCAAATCGTGGATGTTCTGATCCCAAACTACTCAACCATTCAAACAACACCACTGGAAATTCTACCCAACATACCTCGTAAAGTGTCATGGTTTTCATGCAACCAATGTGATTGGTGAACTGTAATGTATTGATTTTCAAAGAGGTTGATCTTCCTGAACCACCAATCTTCCACCTAGATCTAATTCAACTTGTCAGTGACACTATTAGAATGCCATATGCATCATGAAGAGGCTTGGCAACAAAACCATTTATTGGCTCAATTATAGACTAGGGTCCATGTCGATTCCAATAAAGGGGATCCATTGTAGTCTAAGTGCTAGAATTTTCAATTCCCGTGAAGGAGAAGACCTCACCCAAAGTATTGTGTTGAGACTTAAATTTGTACAAGGCTCATATAGTTTGACTACCATAACCAACACCCATCTTGATACTAATACTTCAACATTAAGTATTATTCAAGTATATATCCCTTAGATAACAACCATTCTATATATATTCAAAGATTACACATTATCATAACAAGAACCATCGTCCTAACCTACAAACACAATAGATATGCAATTACATTATTGTTATCTAGCATCGTAGATAATGTGCAATAGTAAAATACATCATCACCATACAACAACCAAAAATTTAAAGGGGGTTCTCATTCCATTCATTTCCAAAATAAGCCAATACATCAATACATAATGATTCTTCAATCATGAGGCCACAACAGGAACATAATTAAGAACTTAGATARCAACCTACTAATCAACGTGTGATCAACATACATGAAGAATAAAAAGGACCAGCAAGGAAATCAACCCATTAATATGGCAAGGACTTTACATTTATATTGATACATCAAAAGGTCAGAAGGTACATTCAAAACAAAGAAACTGTTAGCCGACTTTCAGTTCCTTATTTATGCACCATTTGATATTTTCTTTTGATTTGGCTAAGTGTCGTCATTCTTTTGCCAATCGGCTCCTCCATCACCTAGAATCTTACCTATTATTTTTGTTTTTGTCTCCCTCTATGGTCAATACTCTTTAATGTTGCTAAAAATATTCAATTTGGGTGGCCCAACTTGAATATTTTCTATTTTTTGAGTTTGTGCCACCATGTCCTTCCCTCCAATGGCAACGTGTCCTCTATAAAAAAAAAAAAAACACCTAAGAGAAAATAGTAAGGATGGGACTCATGAAACTAGGGAAAGCATTGATATTGTGTTTAATGGTCCATAATTGTCATTTGTAATGCCCCGTTGTTTTTCCTTGTTCACTTAGGACTTATATGAATTGATTCTAATATTCTAATAACTATGAGACTTATCTTTTATTGTGGTATTAAAGTCACCTATAATTATGAATGATTAATTGTATATAGACATATTTTAGTTGTCATTTTA
>SNQJ01S0004041.1:9075-20925 GCA_010110895.2 Picea sitchensis | reverse complement strand
CTAACCACTTGTCCAATTAGTAATTTATCCATTAACTTTATTATTTAAATAATTTATTTTGTATCCACTTTGACTTATAGTACACTCATCACTTCACTTTACCTCAAGGGGTTACCTTCTAACCATCTTAAACCACTTTCCTTCTTTTAGGGCTAACCCACTTCTAACCACTTGTCAACTTAGTAATTTCTCCATTGACTTTATTATTTAAATAATTTCTTTTGTATTCACTTTGAATTATAGTACACTCATCACTTCACTTTATTCTTTACCTTCTAAAAATCTCTTAAACCACTTTGACCTTTTGGGGCTTCTAGATGACTCATGAGGGTTCTCCAACTTCACATGGCCATAAATCTCTAACTGTGAGGAGTTATGTGACGTTCTACATACCACTAGAAATGGAATGACATGTAATATCTATCTAGAATAGTCTTGCCTTCATATATATAAAAAATCAGACCATTATCGATCAAACAAACTTGGGTCCATTACCCAAACCTGGGTTCTCCAACTTCTCATGGCCATAACTCTCTAACCGTGAGGAGTTATGTGACGTTCCACCTACCACCAAAAATGGAATGACATGTACTATCCATATATAATATTATTACTTTCAAATATATTAAAAATCATACCATTATACATGAAACAACCTTGGGTCCATTACCCAAACCTTTGTGCTACCGTACTTTCTCCAAAGATTGACATCAATCACTAAGGGTTGACATAAATATACAATATCCCTCTTCAATGGTTGACATCAATGACAACCAACAATCCATACCAATTATCCATCAACCTAAGCCAACTATTTGACAGCTTGGACATTATGCCTTTTTCCCTGCTTCACCATGGTAGTTTACATTGTTCCCTAGTAAGTGGTCTTCTTTAGGAATGGGTTTTCCTATGGGAAATCCCTTAATGAGCCATCATACCATAGCCAACCATACTTACCATTTTCAATCATTAGTCCCCTCCGTTTCCTTATTTCTTGTGGTTTTAGGGTTTATTGACCCAAGAAGGGGTTGTCCCTCATTCTATGGGAAGAAAGGGCTAAAGGTCTAGAGGGGTTGGTGTTGGGTAAAATATAAAAACCATATATGAACCTTCCAGATGCTTCGCCCATGGATCACCCAAGAAAGCAATAAAACACTTATCTTTGAATAAAAGGGGATCCATAATATAATAAATAAATGCTTGAAAGGTAGATTGAAGGATAAGAGGTCTCATCGCAAGCTTACCTATTACGTCCATGAATATCTAGTGGTATGACATTGTCATCATCTGGTCACCAAACCAGGGCAGTGACTCTCAGTTGCATGGCTGAGAGAAAGGGGTCTCATCACGAGCCAACCTTCTCATCTCCATTAGGTGTTTGTGTGTGAAATTTCCACCACCTGGTCACCACTCCAAGGAAGTAACCTTCAATATCTCCTTATTCTATTACGAAAGAAAATATAAAGAAAGAAAGATAAAAGGAAAATGATGGGCTTGGAAAAAGTGCATTGCGGACGAAGGTACCACACACCCTCTACAAAGGCACCCATGAATGAGACATTATGACCCCTAGTATGTCATGAACCCTATGCCCGTTTAGTCTTGACCCCATACACCTCATATAATTTACATGGCTTAGAGAGAGACCTCTTGGAGGCTCTCCTTGACCCAGGGAAAGATCTACCTAATACGAGATTTCGTCAACCCTCCCATACTTAAGCTTGACAAGTCACATAGTGTCTTTGAGTTGTTAATTGTTTGATATAGTAATCTTTGATGCACATGCTTAGATGGATTATCTATTGATTGGATCCACTTATCATGATATTATGACTTGAGATCCTTGTAGGGCGTGTTCATTTGTCTTTACAGGACCTAGCTGGTGGACAGTTTTGGGAGAACAAACCTAACTTGGGCTTCCATGGGGATACAAGCCCATGGTTTGGATGCTAGGGGCCCACATGATAGATGAGAGAGAGATGAATTTGACAACCTTGATGATGACTTGGACGACCTTTCCCACCCATTGATTGCCAAAAAATTTTCCCAGGAGGGTAAAAATGTCCCACTTTTGAGCACGACGTCATGATATTGGGGGCTAGGGCTTGGTGGTGAGGTGCCACTCATTTGCACTTGGAATTTTTGAGGAGAATAGGGTCTTCATCATGATGAGATTACCTATATTCTTGACACACGGCCTTGGGAGGCCCTTCCTCATGTTTGACACATGCTTCTGGAACACCAATGACATCCTCAAAGTTGAAAAATGTCCCCTAAAGGGGTGACATCATCCTAGATTAGGGTTTAATTTGTGCAAAAGATGAAATTTTAAGTGAATTGTTTAATATTATTGTGTTAAGGGGGAAATATTAGTGTTTTTGACCCCTAATCTTGTGTTTTACTCCTTATTTTGTGGACAAGCTATGCTAGCTAATTTTTGTATAAATAGAGATCATAAGATCTCATTTGAAAGAAAAATCTCCTCTTGTGAGAGGCTTTGGTATGAAATTTTTGGCCTCCTTATATCTTTAGCTATTTTGCACTTGTGTATGGCTATGGTTGTGAATGGTTAATGGAAGAAGTGATGCGCTATCCTTGGAAGGTTATTTTCTAGCTCTTGTGGTGGATTGTCTTAGCATCTGTCTTGATCTCAGTATGGTTTTTACTCTCTTGCTATCATTTTATTCGATTCAAGTATTGTTTTTTCTAGGATCTAGGTGGGAAGTATAAGGGAATACACCCCCACCATAGTCTTCACCATTTTATTGCTTCATCTAATTGATTAAGGGTTTGCTAAGAGAAGTATAAGGACATACACCCTCTTAGCTTAAACCCTATATTAAAGAAACTTTCCTTGGGGATTAAAAGGGATTACACCCCCAAGGAGGTAGCTTATATAATATCCTTGTAACTCCATTAACCCAATAGTAAAGGCCCTAGTCATTGATTTGTTGCATTGGAGAAATAAAATATTGCATTGGGAAACGTGAATTTCAGTGATTTTTACTTCTTGCAAAGTGGATTGTTTTCCTTGTGCATTGGGAACCTCACAACCACTAGGGTGTCCTCATATAAGGGATACTTGTTGATTCTATTAAAATTTTTCATCTCCAACCATTAGGGCTGCAGAAACCCTAACATACTTGCTTTAATAACTCTCTTATCAACCATTGGGTTTTGCTCAAAGTTTGCACATTTACTCTCCTTGTCCTAGTGCACTTTTTGGATAATTTTGAGGGGATTCAAGTGGATGATTTTATTGTTGTAATAAATTGAATTTTACAGACATAAGGATGATATAATTTACTGTAGACAAGTGTTTACAACAACCTTATATTTTATGCTAAGAGTATTTGTTTTTCATCTTGAGTTTAGCTAGTCAATTGCTAGTCTTTCTCTTGCATTTTCTATTTGATCTTTAGCATTTATTGAGCAGATTATAGTATGTTTTTCTTTCTGATATATACTTCCATATATTGCTGCAAATTACAGACAACAATATTAACTTGTTTATCCAACTAACATATACTGTTGCAAGGTGTGTTTTCTTGTGTCTCGGGCAAGTACAATCATCTGAAAAAGCACCATACTTGTGGGGCATCCATTACTTTACTTAAAAGGAATCTCTCACTATCCTTAATTCCATTTAGAATTGACATATAGGGGATTCATTTCCACTTCCCTCCATCTCCATATCAATCCCCCTAGGGTCATCGTGATCGCCTCTCTAGAGTGACCTAGTCACCCTTCAATTGCGAGACCTACATCGAGGTGACATTAGGTGTAGGATTCCCAAGTTGTAGCACTTGTTATATGGTTGGGTTGGGCTTTAACCAACCTAAAACTTGTGCCATAACATTTTGGTGCCATTGCTGGGGAATATTTTGAATCTTCTATGTACCCTAACGACACTTTGGTAAGCTATCCCAAATCATTTCCCTTAGATTTCCTGGCGACTCCACCCAAGGGATGTTCCCTTTCCACCCTTATTGATGAGCTCACCTTGAATCTCATCTAGCGGCTCCACCTTCCCATAATCCTTCTTTCCAAAAACATTTTCCATAAATCCCTTCTCCTTTCTCCAATGGATCGCCCTTGGGCAAGAGACCTCTACAAATCCCTCAATATGGCCAATATCCAAGGTTACCCTAACCAGATGCCAAAATATGTCAACAAGTGGTTGCCAAAGTTCCCAGGAAACAATGTGATAACTACCAAAGACCACATTTATGTCATGGAACAAGACATGGACAATGCAGGTATTTATCATGAAGACGTGGCCATAAAAAAATTCGCTTCATCATTGACTGAAGAAGCTCTTGATTGGTTCAAAGGGATCCCTGATAATCTGATCACGAGCTATGATACATTTTTTTCTTTATTGAAAGGTAGATGGTTAATAAAATTACATGGTGGGGCACTTGCAACTCAGCTCAACCAAACGAAGAAAAAAAGAGAATGAAACAGTAAGGGAATTCATTTCAAGATTTGACAAGTTGTACAATCAAATTCCAGCATATTACCATCCTTCAACATAATTAGTTCATCTCCTTTTTGTGAATTATTTTGAAGGGAAGTTCTGATACATTCTCAGAGATAAAAATCCCATGTCATTGGCAGAGGCTAAAGATTTCAGTATCGACATTGAAGAGAATCTCCTTGATTCGAAAATAGAACCTTTTCAGTATCCCTGCAATAAGAAAAAATCAAGGACAAAGGTTTCCAACAACACTGTTCCTGATCCGATTGCTCTCCTGACTCAGAAAATAGACCAAATGAACACTTAGTTTGTCCAAGTGAAGGATCAACTTATGAACCCTATGACTATAGTGGAAATGAATCAATCTTCTCCCAGACCTCAGTTTTCCAGACATGAGAGATATGCCACTGGTTGGAAACCAAGACCTCAACAAGAGGCAAAGGCCCTAGATATTTTGAAACCTTTTGGGTCAGTTGATATAGAAGCTTGGTGTCTCCCATGACAAGAACTCCACAGGGAATATGAATGCCTCTAAAAATACACAGATTATCTCGACGATATAAACTTCATGATTTTCAACCTCAACGATGAACATGTTACTCAAGAACAGATCAATGAAGCCAGAAGAATAGGATAAAGAGAGGGGAGAATGCGAGCCTTGAGTAAACTAACAGATGATCAGAAGAAGAAATTAAGGAGAAGGGGAATTCTAGTCTACAGAAGGAAAATTTCTTCACCCCCTCTGTCACAACCTGATACTCCTCTTCCACCAGCAGAAAAGGTGGCTCCGCTACCACCATTGCCAGTATGTGAGTTTATTCCTAAGCCAACTCCTGTAGATGACATTCAGTTGAATATATATGTTGCGAACATGTTTGGAAAAATCAATATGATGGTCCCAATGACAGAGATGTGTAATATCCATTCTGTGAAAAAAGAAATTTTGAAAATATTACAGGTACCAACTGAGAAGGAGGATCCTCCTATCATGTTAAAGTGAAGGCCATTCATGTCTACATGCTTGAGTCAGGGGCCTCAACAAATGTCATATATTTGAAGGTAATGAAACAACTTGGCTTGAAGACAACCCGACCTTATGGAAATGTTTGTGGTATTGATTCAAGAAGAGTTAAGGTCTTGGGAGGATGTGATGATGTTGATGTTTTCTTTATTGACTTTCCACATATCAACATTCTCATGGACATAGTAGTGATCGACATTCCAAAAACTTGGGGGATGATTTTATCTAGGAGATGGTCTACTGCTCTTGGGGGATTCCTTAGCATGCATCTCACCCATGCACACATTATTATGGGGGATGGGAATTTTCAGATACTATACAATCGAGAGAAAGATTATAGACACATGATGGATCCTAATGGTCCTGATTATGCCAAAAATGTGATTATGATGTACTCCCACATACCATTGATCATGATCCATCCAAGCTACCTTTAATGCCAGAAGACTCCATAAACACACTTCTTCCATGGACAGATCAATACAAAGAAAAACTTGCAAAATACCATGGGAAGGAGCCAGGATCTATTCAAATTTTGAAGAAGGAAGATAAGAAACATGAAGAAATTGTCAAAGATACAATCCACACAAAGCCTCCATACAATGAGAATACACCTTGCATCGATTTCGGTGAAGGAAGTCTTGTGCTCATGTGGGACAAAAGAAAGGTAAAACCTAGATATGAACATAAATATAACAATTCATGGTTTGGCCCTTACATCATCAAGAAGAAGTCTGACAAAGAAAGGTACTATGTGATAGCATTAGATGGGAGAAAGATGCCACTACCAATAAATGGGTCTCTTCTCCATCCTCATATCCAGGTCACATGACTTCTTCAGGGCCCATGCCCTAAGTAACTAGATAAGTCATTTTGATTCCCTGCATTTTCATATTGATTGATCATACTAGTTTAGTTGCATTTCATTTTCATTTTACTCTACTTGCATATTGATTTCATGCTTAGCTTAGAATTTACTCAAAAAATGTCAAAATTTTATTTTCTAGCTTAGTTGATTTGGATTACGATCATATGAGAACAAGTATGAGTAGGCCATCCTGCACTTGACAATTTGATGTTTACTTGCAGGCATAGGTCTACCAAGAGATGATGCGGTTCTCATGCACTATACAACGAGCACATGTCCCCAAGTAGGATCTAGATGTTTTCCCCATTTTTTGGATAACTAAGTAGATGATGTCTCGAGGCCCTAAAGTTGCAAATATGGAGTGTCAAGAGACTACATGACCAACAATACCCTTTGCAAATATGGAAAACCCACTCAACACCGCATATGGTCACAGGTTTACAAATGGCATCCACCACACCAGTTGGCTTTTGGAAGGCAGTGGGACTTGCTCCATGAGGTACAAGTCAGTATTATGGTGAACATCATTTCAATATTTAAGCCATTTGATTATTTTGTATCTTAGATTGCTCTAGATTTCATGATATGTGCTTGGACATTATGTCTTTTTCCCTGCTTCACCTTTGTGGTTGACATTGTGCCCTAGTAAGTGGTCTTCTTTGGGAATGGGTTTGCTTCTAGGAAATCCCATAATTATCCATCGTATCGTTCCCGACCATACTTACTATTTTCCATCATTATTCCCCTCCATTTCCTTATCTCTTGGGGTTTTAGGGTGTATTTACCCAAGAAGGGGTTGTCCCTCATTCTATGGGAAGAAGGGGATAAAGGCCCAGAGGGGTTGGTGTTGGGTAAAATATAAAAGCCATATATGAACCTTCCAGATGATTTTCCCAAAGATCACCCAAGAAAGCAATAAAACACTTATCTTTGAATAAAAGGGGATCCATAATATAATAAATAAATGCTTGAAATGTATATTAAAGGATAGGAGGTCTCATCGTGAGTCGACCTATCACGTCGATGAATATCTAGTGGTATGAAATTTTCATCATCTAGTCACCAAACCAGGGCACTGACTCTCAGTTGCATGGTTGAGAGAAAGGGGATCTCATCACGAGCCAACCTTCTCATCTCCATTAGGTGTTTGTAGGTGACATTGTCACCACCTGGTCACCACGCCAGGGAATTTACCTTCAATCTCTCTTTATGCTATTATGAAAGAAAATATAAATAAAGAAAGATAAAAGGAAAATGACGGGCTTGTAAAAAGTCCATTGTGGATGAAGGTACCACACACCCTCTACAAAGGCACCCATGAATGAGACATTATGACCCCTAGTATGTCATGATCCCTATTCCCATTGAGTCTTGACCCCATCCACCTCATACACCTTACATGGATTAGAGAGGGACCTCTTGAGGCTCTCCTTGACCTAGGGAAAGATCCACCCAATACGACACCTCATCAACCCTCCCATACTTAAGCTTAACAAGTCGCATAGTGTCTTTGAGATATTAATTGTTTGATATAGTAATATTTGATGCACATTCTTAGATGTCTTATTTATTGATTGGATCCACTGATCATGATGTTATGACTTGATATCCTTGGAGGGCATGTTCATATGTCTTTATAAGACCAAGCTGGTGGACAATTTTGGGAGAACAAGGATAGCTTGGGCTTCCACGGGGCTACAAGCCCATGGTTTGGATGCTAGGGGCCCGCATACTAGATGAGAGAGATATGACTTGGGTGACCTTGATGATGACTTGGACGAAATATCCCACCCATTTCTTACCAAACAATTTTACTAGGAGGGGGAAAACGTCCCACTTTTGAGTATGATGTCATGATATTGGGGGCTAGTGCTTGGTGGTGAGGTGCCACTCATTTGCACTCAAGAATTTTGAGGAGAATAGGGTCTTCACCATGATGATATCACCTAGATGATTGACACATGGACTTGGGAGGTCCTTCCATACTTCTACAACACCAACGACCTCCTCAAAGTGGAAAAACATCCCCTAAAGGGGTGACGTCATCTTAGATTAGGGTTTAATTTGTGCAAAAGATGAAATTTTAAGTGAATTTTTTAATATTATTGTGTTAAGGGGGAAATATTAGGGTTGTTGACCCCTAATATTGTGTCTTACTACTTATTTTGTGGACAAGCTATGTTAGCTAATTTTTGTATAAATTTAGATCATAAGATCTCATTTGAAACACAACTCTCCTCTTGTGAGAGACTTTGGTCTGAAATTTTCTGCCTCATTAGATATTTTAGATATTTTTCACTTGTGTATGGCTATGGTTGTGAATGGTTAATGGAAGAATTTATGCGATAGCTTTGGAAGGTTATTTTATAGCTCTTGTGGTGGATTGTCTTAGCATCTCTCTTGATCTTGGTATGGTTTTTACTCTCTTGCTATCAGTTTATTCAAGTCAAGTATTGTTTATTCTAGGAGCTAGGTGAGAAGTATAAGGGAATACACCCCTACCATAGTCTTCACCATTTTATTGCTTCATCTCATTTATTAGGGGTTTGCTAAGAGAAGTATAAGGGCATACACCCTCTTAGCTTAAACCCTAGCTTAGAGAAACTTTCCTTGGGGATTAAAATGGCTTACACCCCGAAGGAGGTAGCTTCTCTAATCTCCTTGTGACTCCATTAACCCAATAGTAAAGGAACTATTCATTAATTTGTTGCATTGGAGAAATAAAATATTGCATTGGGAAACGTGAATTTCAATCATTTTTGCTTCTTGCAAAGTTGATTGTTTTCCTTGTTCCTTGGGAACCTCAAAGCCACTAGGGCATCCTCATATAAGGGATAATTTTTTCTTCTGTTACAAATTTGCATCTTCAGCCATTAGGGCTGCATAAACCCTAACACACTTGCTTTAATAACTCTCTTATCAACCATTGGTTTTTGCTCAAAGTTTGCACATTTACTCTCCTTGTCTTAGTACACTTTTGGAAAAGTTTGAGGGGATTCAAGTGGCTGATTTTCTTTCTGTAATACATTGTATGTTACAGCCATAAGAATGATATAATTTTCTGCAGACAAGTGTTTACAACAACCTTATCTTTTATGCTAAGAGTATTGGTTTTTCATCTTGAGTTTAGCTACTCAATTGCTAGTCTTTCTCTTGTATTTTCTACTTGATATTTAACATTTATTGAGAAGCTTATAGTATATTTTTCTTGCTGATATATACTTCCATATATTGCTGCAAATTAGGGACAACAATATTAACATGATGATCCAACTAACATATACTATTGCAAGGTGTGTTTTCTTGTGTCTCGAGCAGGTACAATCATCCGAAAAAGCACCATACCCATGGGGAAGCCATTACTTGACTTACAAGGCATCTCTCCCTATCCTTCATTCCATTTATAATTGACCTATAGGGGCTTCATTTCCACTTCCCTCCATCTCCATCTCAAATCTCCTAGGGTCACCGAGATCGCCTCCCTAGAGTGACCTATTCACCCTTGAAGTGAGAGACCTACATCGAGGTGACATTGGGTGTAGGATTCCCAAGTTGTAGAACTTGTTTCGTGTTTGGGTTGGGATGTTACCAACCTAAAAATTGTGCCTTAACAGGGCCTCAGGGTGGTATAACACAATGAACCTCCGAGAACCCTACATTTTTTTGATGTCCTTGATCTATCATTTATATAGGGAAAATGATTATTCCAGGTTCTTCGAAGCTTGGATTCCTTTGGCTCATACAATTTCCACATCTGGAAGCATTTTTATCTAGGGAGATTTTGTCTCAAGACAATTGAGCACCAGGATGGAAGAAGCGCAGAACCCAAAACCCGGAGAAACCCCTACATTCTACATGGAATCTTATCTCCTGGATTCGATATGCATTAGGAATATTTTCCCTAGTCTGAGCCTAAGATGGCATATTTCAGAAGTGCTTGTACATGTTTACTTTAACATTCTATGGGATAACATGTACAAGATATCAATTAATTTAATTTGTGATGGCTTCATAGCTCGAGTATATTATTTAWTTTTTAAACAAGACTGCCCAAGACTCTTCAAAGCAACTAGGAAAGTAATATCCAAGATTGGGCACTGGTACTTAGAGGAAAGAAACACATATATTAGATTTTTTGGAGCCATCATAGCACCATACTTATTACCATCCCATGTACTCGACAAGCTGGTGTTAGGAGAAATCTGCTACCAGACCATACTGCAAGGGTTCAATGCATCTCTGGTAAAGGAAGAAAATAAAATATTTATTCCCTAGGGGTTTTATCTGGGCTACCATTTTGTGAAGTATACTACACATGCCAGGGAATAATCTCAAAGTTATATAGAGTACAAGTTCGCCACCGAGTGATAGAGGAAACATGACCCTATGGTGTTAGTAGCTGAGCATTCCAGTCAAGTGGTGTCACATTGGCCGTACCCACATGAGGATTTTGAAAACTAAATGTTCACAGAGAATGCCACAAACTGGGATGAAGTTTTGCAGAGGAAAGAGAAACCAGACCTGGTCAGGTTCATGGCCCTATTTGGAAATGAACAATTAGACTTCCTAGAGAAGACAATATTGGCAATAGAAACGACACAAACTCAACAAGAAGGTTTAGAATAGATTGTGGAAATATCGGAGGCACAAATGATCTTAGAGGAAGCTGAAAGGATGATGCAGTGGCAGAGGGAAACTTTCATAGTGCCAACATTTTCATTAGTGTTAATAAATCCAATCACCCTAGGAGGAGAACAAAAGCAGTCAAACCCTGAGAACACCTCAATGGAGGAATATACTCCACAATAGACTTCAGGGAGAACACCGATAGGAGGACCATGAGTCGAGCTAATGGTTTTTTTGGGTGTCGTAGGACAATTAGCTCATGTCATTGCCGATTTGATCACAATATATAATGACATGGAGGAGGTGAACACTTCAATACCTGTTGTGAATGAATAATTAACAAAGGTGTTAGATACGACGTCCCTAGGATCAAAATCTTTAGATCAAGGAAACCTAGATGTTTAATATTCATCAAGAGGTGACACCACCAAAATAGACAAAAATGTTTGGCCCATAGTCAATAAAGAACTTGAGGAAATCAATTTGGGATCTACTGCATATTTTACATTATCAGGGTCATTAATCCCATCTATAAACCCAACTGTAGAGATCATGGGAAATGTCCCAAGCACAAAGAAAATCAGAGATTCATCTGTTAGGACAGAGGTGGGTCAATGAGAGCTATTGGAAAGTATCAAATGAATCAAGAACAAGTTGAAGGAACCAATCATGAGAAGCCTGGAGTCAACAAAGGAAAAGAAACAATACTTGAACATTTTCATACACTAGGAATTTTAGGAAATGTCTTCTCATGGGGGGACCAACCAATTCAAGAGACGATGTTTAAGACATTGCTTATGAAAGGAAAAGACAATTGGTTGTGAAAAGAAGTTGGAAAAAGAGAAGAATCACTTT
>SNQJ01S0004040.1:358698-374886 GCA_010110895.2 Picea sitchensis | reverse complement strand
CCTGATCTTCGTCAATTATGAAGGATTTAGGTGCTATCACACTCTTTGTGCTCTTTCTCCTTAACTTAGCACTTAGAAGAATCTTCTGTGCACCCCTTGCGCTCATTCATCAATTCTAGGACTTAAGAGGGTCTCGGTCTCTACCCACCTTGCAAAGACTCGATGCATACATGCACTACCTCTCCTGAGCTTAACACAATTCTTCCTCCAGGGGACTCAAAACGACTGGGAGTTTCGACACATGTACATGAAACTATGTCCAGAGTTGACGAACTCATAGTTCATTTATTTTAACTTGAGCCACCGCAAGGATCGAGCCTTTACGTCTACAAGCCAGATAATTCCTTACTTTCTTAATTACATAATCAGGAAGAATTAAAGGGATATGGTCTAATCATTAAGAAAATATGCACATCCCTGAAACATTCATAGGATATCTAACTTTAATTTACAGTTACAATCCAATTACACAGGATATGGGAATACTTATCTATTACAGGTTGCAACTAACTAACTGACTGTGGGTGTTCGCCTTTCCACCCAACCATAGGCTCAAAGACATTCATTCTTAGTGCTCTAGCCACCTCGTGCCAAGCCATGATATCACTAGGGAATTTATGCTAATTCTCACAGATCATTTCTCTTTCAAAGCTTGTGTGAGGTTTATCTGATGCTTCCTCAGCATCAAGCTTGCGACCTTCTGCTCAAGTCTCGTTCTATGCAAACTCTCATATATTTTCTTCTCTGTCACGACCTCGACGAGGTTTATCATATGCTCCCTCAACATCAAGCTCATGGCCTTCTACTCGTTCTCTACTGGCCGAATAATCATCCTTGCATTCTCCACTCTTTTGTTCATTCCCTCTTGCGTGGATTGAATGCACATTCCTCCTATCTGGTTCCTTCTGTCAGAAAGAAACTCTATGTCTGTTCTAGGTCCGGAGGACCCTGTGGTACTTCGGGTTGACCTTATGCAACTATACTATGCTTACATTCATGGGGTGGTTGATGGTTCAACCATTGGTCCTTTCTTCATTCACTGATTCCTCCTTGGGAAAATTTTGGGTATTTTTTCATAATGAACCCTCTCTATAGTTTTCCCATTCTTTCCTCTAGTGATATCATGGATAGTACTTTCAAGGCTTCACCCCCACAGTTAGTTATTTGGAAATTAAACAAAAATATTTACAATGTTCCCATGCCACAGCATGGTAATCCTAATTAATGATTAATTACAAGTTGGGGGAAACAAGGGTGTTACAACAACATTGATTGTTGTATTAAAAATTATGTTGTCAAGATTGATTCCTACATGATTAACATGATAGTTCCAACTTTCTGGATGAGTGAGGGCTCTCTGATGGACCTGGTGAGCTTGCTCCCACTGAATAGTTACTACATCTTTGAAACCTCTCCCCTCCACTGCTTAAACCCTCCCACTAATTTTTCATCGGGCGTGGTGGTGCAGAAGGACTCTGGCTTCGGCAAGGTGATCTAATCCACCATATCCATCAATCGCCTCCATTTCTATAGAGCACTGTAGGCACCTTCCGAGATCTGGGAGAAGAAGATGGGGCACAACCTGGAACAAGAAGAAAATTCAAGTTAAGCATACAATATTAATAAATAAGATCGGAGTCGGTCGTAGTGTGGATTCAGTGAAAATAAACATGTAAATAAGATTGGATAAAGACAAACCATGATGGTGACCACGTTTTTGTGTTGATTGATCCTCTATAAACGATGAAAACTTGAAAAAAAACCTCCCCTTAAAAGAACCCCTTCGACATAATTAATAGGAAAATGCCATTGAGCTCTTAAAATACAATAAAATAGGAAAACACCATTGAGCTCATAAATTACAATAAAATATGACAATTTACGAAAAAAAAAATGGAGTAAGCTCAAGCTTCTACGAAATGGAGGCCGATGGGACGCCTCGGGCACCGGGCTCCATCCCGTAGAACGCCCATCCGGAAATACCCCTCCACCGCCCAACGCCCCGTTCTGCCCTGGCCTCGTTCCTCCCCTCCGTTGCCCAGTGCCCAGTCTCGTCACTGCAGTGCAGTTGGAAGCCCCCTCGCATTCAATGCAATGCAGGCTGGCGTATCGCGACCCTCCTCCTCCTTTCAATTGCTCGGATCCCGCTCTGCAGACCAAATTCAAAATTCAGAGGATTTAGCCCGAAAAAATGGTGACAGGGTCGAATTCGAGAGGTGTTTTCCAAATATGATCATTGACACAGGCGTTTTCCACAACAGTGCGATGGAAGACGATTCGATCGAGGCAACAATTCGATCCTGTAATCTCTGGGTTTTGGTTGGCAGATTCGGAAAAAATACTTTCACAAACTCATAAACCATTCATATTCATATTATTATTCCGCTGAAACAACAACATATGGCTTGGTTGGAACGATCCACAACAAAAATGGGTTACATGTTATCTGCAAGATATTTAAGTATCAGTTGGGGCAGCGATGAACGATTTTGGCATTTTGTTCCTGGAGATGGACAGGACTTGAGGTTTGGCTATCAATCTTCTTCTTTTTATTTTTCAAGGTTTGGTTATCAATCTTCTTTTTATTTTTCAAATTGTTTTTTTAACGCTGCAAAAACATTCAACGACTCTGCGTTCAATTTTAGAAAAACCCTCAAAGAAATGATACGTTGTCATTATTGTTTGTGTTCATATTCCAGGTGCTTGCAGAATTATCAAAGGTTTGGTGGTTGGAGGTTCTGGGTCAAATCGACTGCAGGCTTTTGTCTCCAAATACCAACTACAGAGTGGTGTTTTCCCTTAAATTTGGAGAACGTCCCTATGGCTGGGAAGTGCCAATTAAGTTTTCAGTTATAATGCCAGACGAAGAACTGACGGAATTAGAGGAGTGTTTTAATCAAAGAAGAGGCGAAAGCCAGGGTACAAATGGTGGATGGATGGAAGTCGTTGGAGGAGAGTTCACAATGAGACCCACAGTAGATGACGATGATGACTCTCGCGTCGAATTTGATGATCATTCAAGTAATGAGGGAATGAATAAAAAGAAGAATTGGTGTACATTTGATGACATGAGGAGAGAGGATGTCCTCAAAATATCCCTTAGAGGAGTCCACCACCTATATATCTCATAGGATGTAGTAATTTGGAACCAAATCCTAGAGAGTCTTTTTCATGTGTCATTAATAATGTTGGAAAAGAAGTTGAATGAATTGAGTTTTGTAGATCCTTTTTTAAAGACTCGTGCAAGAGCTTTTGATTAACAAGATTAATATTTTCTTCTCTGTTTTGAATACCATCTAGTGATTCATCTTTCTTATCTTGTAATTTTCTTACCTTGCTGATGACATTCTTTGATGTTCATGCCCTAATTACCATGCACTTCGTATGATTCGTGTATAAGTCCAGATTCATCTACGAGCTTGTGTTTTGACAATGAGACAACAAGGAGGAAGACATGTAAGGAAAATTGAGTTGAGGGAGCATGCAAGAGGGCCACAAGCTATAGATCTTGCCCTCATTTGCATAGATATGATGTGTTGAACAAGGTCTCACACATGACTACAAGTATTGTACACAAGACAAAGTCAATAGAGGATAATGATTGAGATTGGATCGTCAAAGGGGATGTAGTGTGAGTCATGCACAAATATTCCCATGCCCATAATGAGGTTATTAGAGAATTGTTTTGGATAAAAATTCTCTAATGAGGTTGTTTTTGTAAGTTTATAAACCTTTGAAGTGAAACAATGCATACAAATTCTTAAGAAAAATAGAAAGAACAATAATGACATACACATAACACACAAAGAACAAAACTTAGAGTCTCACCTCTATTTTCTTCATTGTATTAATTTGACTATACATAATATAATATTTAGGCATTCCACAACATTCAAAAAACTAATTTGTTAACACAAATTACATTATAGCCTTAACCCCTTAACCACAAATAGATTACAATGGGTCGAAAACACCCAAGAATATAACACAATCCAAATAGTTTCATGTGTTGCACACAGGTTAAAGTATGTCCATGTGGTTTCATTGTTTCTACTATTGGAGGTCCATGCAGATACATTTAGAGGCAAAAGGAATTTATGTGATGCAATCAACGCATAGATGTCAAACAATGTAGGTGAGGATGTACCTATATGATTGAACTATATTTGCATGACCTTTTTGAATGTGTTTGCAAGGATATAATTGTTCAAAGGATAATTGAAGAGGTCATTCTCAAACACCACTACAAATTAGGAGGTCACGACATCGTCATTGTTTGCAAAATTGCAAACTACAATGGTTCTTTATTAATGCCCAAATATAGGGTGAGCATCAAGGAAAATTAATGTTGACAATGATGGATAGGAAGAAAAGAAAAAGAATATATGTTTAGTCAATATGTCAAGATGATACACAATGTTTTTACTCAATGTTTTAGCCAAAATATACAATACAAAAACCTTGTTATTTCTTATCCCTTGAAAAGAAAGGTTTGGTGATACTCTACTACTACCATCATGGATCCAACTCGATTGGAGCATTTTTTGTAGAAATGTAATTTATTTGTACACCTTTCCTATTATAAAGGAAAAATGGAGGGATCTAGTAATTAGTTAGCCATGGTTTAAGTATGAATCATTAATAAAGACCATATGAAATATGGATCATGAGGCCTCTTTGACCATCATTCCAAGGAGATCAACAACAATGGGTGCACTCTAATGGATTTGACATTCATGACAACGACTAGGGATTTGACAAAACATTTGTGTTATTCCAATTCATCTTGACATTTTAAAGTAGCATCACCACAAATGTTCTATGGGGATATTGTTAAGCTTCTTGACATCTATGCAAGTGCAATAGACAAACAAGTGAAAAGGTAATTTCAATAAAGATGAAAGTGTTATTTTTTTATAAGCGAACAACCAAAATATCATTAATGATCATCCAATACATCAATCTCAATGCTTGAAATGTTCCATTGGTACATAAACTTCATAATAAAAAAATGCATTATGGGGGTGAGGGCATACCTAAAGGGGAGGTCACCTACATGGTAAGTTGTAATCATTTTACCTTACCCATTGGAAAGCACATTAATCATTTACCAAAAAATATCAATAAATAAATAGAGCATAAATGTGATACAATACAAAGCCATATAGAAGCAGGTACAGACGCAATTCCATATCCCGTTGAAGCACACGTTTAAGAAGCACCGCTAGTAGGACCAATAGCTAATATATAAGCATCATAGCTAGAAGTTAGCACAACAACAAATACATCAGTCGGTCCAACATCAACAGTACCAATAACAGTAGATGACCCAAACCCACCAGGTGACCACCCAACAAAAGATACAAAATGGAAACTTCTTAAGAAAGTAAAACACATTCCTACCAAAAGCACATTAAACACCCTTGAAGTGTTCCATATGAATCTTGAAATAAAGTGTTATCCTTCCTTTTAGATGAGAGAAAATTATTTGATCACTTACCTTTATAAAAACCTTTTGATTTTGGTTATAATTCATCGATTCGTAACAAACTTAAAAAAATAAAAATAGATGAAATTGGCCCCATGTCTTACTATATATGTATGACCTCTTAATATGAAAAATTAGGTCAAGATGAAGTATTTATCAATAGGGTGTTGAACTTTAGAGAGAAGTTACAACACCATTATATATAAAACTCACCATCAAACTTTTAGTAGAAATTGTGATTTCTATATAGAGAAATTATAATAGCATTTCATATAAAAATTACCATCAAACTTTCAATGCAAATTATCATTTCTATAAAATTGTTTCATTTGTATTGGAACACAACTCACTAGAATATAATACATCAATATAATGTGCAATGGAACAAATAAACAACCAACCATATTAACTCAATAGAACACTAACATAGAAAAAGCATCGAATAGTTGTAACATTGTATATTTGTAAGTATTATGAATAGTTGTGGGCCAAGTGATGTAATATGTAAACATTATACATTGAAAATAATGAAATGAAATACATCGTCGATTATAGATGAGTAAGGAATATAGTATGTTGGTAAATTGTTGTCATTGATGTCAAATGTAGGGGGATATTGATTATTGTCATTAATGTCAAATATAGGGAGAGACTACAAAGGCCAAAAATATTCCATACTGCAAACTTAACTAGAGAATGTTCTGAGCCGCGTTGATGAATTTTCGTGTGTCTACCCTGGGTCATGAAGGGGAGAGGACTAAGTATGAACATAGATGGAAAATATAGAATACATATGAGACAATCTCATTGAAGAAGAAATGAAGGGACGGTATCGAGAAGGTGAAAATGTTGTGTGGCTACATCAATGAGTGACCATTGTTTGAGGGTGTACAGAGAGTTTAGGCACATGATGAGAGATAGAAAGGGAAAACCCATATTGATATATCCTACATTTGAAAAATAAAATGATATCAAAGGATTTGTAATGAACAATTGCTATCACATAGTTTGTATGTGAGCATAAGAGCTACGCAACTTGCACAACATGTCATCTTTAAATTTGTGGGGTCCATGTTATATCAGATACCAGAATGTTTGTTAAAAAAACACATTTTTAAATTTTGGAGGGCCCGATGCCTTGGTGATCCGATATCAACATATTGGATATAAGAAGGATGGAGTGTCAGTGCAGTGTTGAAGTCTCAGTGGCTTCCGAAACATGGAAAACAAGGTTTGTAGTGTAGCTAGAGAGGTAGTGGGGGGCCTAGAGAGCCCATAGTGATAATAATGGAGGAAATTCAATTTAAGGTGGACTAGGTCCACTATATTATTAAATAAGGCCCACTGTGGTAGTTAGATATATTATTGTAAACATAATAAATATAAGAGGACTTACTAGAAGGTTATACTTCTAGAAGGTTCCTCCTCTAGAATGTTCTTAGGTGGTTGGTAGAACTATATAAAGGGGTTCAAACAATGTAATGGGATGGAAATAATAAATATTGTATTTGGATCATGTAGCTCATTAGGAGGTTTCCCCCTTGAAGAGACAAGTGAACATGAGAGGATTCCTTCCATAATAGGATCCATTGTATGGTGTTTCTCTACCCTAAGGGTTTCAGAATAATAAAGTGATATTTTTCTATATTGATTCTGAATATTTGTGGTGTTTTTGTATTCAAGTCTTTGTTACTTAAAAATTGGTATGAAAGCACTTTTTTCATCCATAAAAGGGGCATTTATTTATTATTTTGCATATTTTTTGAAAAAGAAAAAGAAGGTTGTGACACTCTGGACAATTCATGTAGTTTTTGGTGTAGAATTTGCAGAAATTGGTTATATATATGAGTTCATCTTGAAAAAACAACCAATTTAAAAAAAATCATTCAAAATGGAGTCCGGGAAGTGAAGATATCGACATTTTAAAATCTACAAATTTTCAAGGTTTTCCGGAGATGACTGTGCAATTTTATAGATTTATGTAGCAACAGGGGCCGAATTGGCTCATAAAACTATAGTTATGAGTTCCTCTCACAATTTTACCCATACTCAAAAAACTAATAATTTGAATTGGATATCGTTCATTTAAAATCAACCATTTTTGGGGGGTTTTTGTGACGACGATGGGACTGCAGAGTTCATAACTTTTCATGGGGTGCTCATATTGAGACAAGATTAGTACCATTGGATAGAGTATTTTAAGAGTTTTATTTTATTATATTATATGTGGTGTTTCCAATGGATACTCCATTTCAAATCCTCATGAAACTTCAAAGGCAGTTAGAATACCTCAAGACAATGAACATACTTGTAAGACAGTGGAGATATATTAAGGATGAATATAATCAAGAAGAATATGCTTGGTATGATTTTGAGGAGAATTGTGATGATTGGTATAGGGATTGGTATATATATATTTTTCATTTATGGGATGACAACCACTTTCATATTTTATATGATGTCTCTACTCCATGTTTTGTAGAGAACATCAATGTGACAACTCAATAGCCAATTATGACTACCTGTGTTCAACTTGCATATTATATAATGGTATTCTTCTTTCCAGATTAAGCTTCACACCTTTCCCACTATGTGGATGGATTTGTTTATTTGCATCCACATGACCAGTGTTAGTCTTTGGAGCATCATTTTCAGTTGGTTATTGAGTTTTGATATCTTCTGGGTGGCGTTCACATGAGAACTTGGACATGGGACCCATGTTTACAATGGTGGTTGGACTACTTCAACATGGTGGATTTTATTTCTACATGGGACCTTGATTTTCCATTATACTTCAGCACTATTATCGACAATTATCCATGGGACCCTAGTATATGGTTTCACACCCTCATAACAAGCATTGAGGAAAATGCTTTCATAAGGGGGATGTAATGTAGTGTAGCAAGAGAGGTAGTGGGGGGCGAGGAGGGCCCATAGTAATAATAGTGGAGGCCATTCAATGTAAGGTGGACTAGGTCCACTATATTATTAAATAAGGATTACTATATTATTTATATATATTAGTATAAACATAATAAATGCAAGAGGACTTACTAGAAGGTTCTACTTCTAGAAGGTTCCTCCTCTAGAATGTTCTTAAGTGGTTGGTAGTACTGTATAAAAGGGTTCAAGAAATATAATGGGATGGAAAGAATGAATATTTTATTTGGATCATGTAGTTCATTAGAAGGTTTCCCCCTAGAAGAGGAAAGTGAACATGAACGGATCCCTTCCATAATAGGATCCATTGTATGGTGCTTCCCTACCTCAAGGTCTTGATAATAATAAAGTGAAAGTTTTTCTATATTGTCTTTGAATATTTGTGGTGTTTCTGTATTCAAGTATTTAGTACTTAACAAGGTTCCATACCAAATTCAGAAGAATGGTGTAGATGTTGTGATAACGCACTTGGTACCCCGGTGGGTTGGTGTTGATGCCACA
This sequence comes from Picea sitchensis, assembly GCA_010110895.2. Lineage (NCBI taxonomy): Eukaryota > Viridiplantae > Streptophyta > Pinopsida > Pinales > Pinaceae > Picea > Picea sitchensis. The sequence continues at coordinate 365,957 of SNQJ01S0004040.1, read as the reverse complement.
TCAAAGGAACGATAGAAGCCATGTGGATGCCACATCATCCACCATGCCAACGCCATAATTGTAGACAATTCATTACGGTGAGAAACATGGAGGCAAACTCATCTGACACTTTAGCACGGTGGTCGAAACATAGAGCAACAAGGTTCCAATACCAGATCGAAAAGGGTTGCTAGCATGGTGTTGAAGTTCTGAAGGTTAGTGGGCCAATCACGTAGTATCACGATTCCACAAGAAAGGTTCCAATACCATACTGGAGTGAGTCATGCACAGTGTTGAATTTTTTGGGGGATTGATGGCTTGGTTCATGTTGGCCCTTGACCAAGTTTTGAGGATCCTTGGTCATGTTTGACATATCTTTGGGACTTTGACATGCTGTCGAAGGCAGAGCGCAAATCAAAGTGAAGATCGCGGGATCTTGGCCCCTTTTTAGTGCATTTTTGGGTTTCGGTCTTATGTAATGGGTATGGGGATGTCGTCCCATGGGTTTACCCATGCTTAGGCCTATTTTTTAATGTATAAATAGAAGTCTAGGCGATGTAAGAAGTAGCGAGTAGTGACTAGTAGTGACTAGTCAATGGCAAGTTGTGCTAAGTGCAAACGATTATAAGAGGTTTGGTGCGTATTGTATGTTGAGATTTGCAGATCTAAGTGCAAGTCGTCTGTAGTGCTTTGTGCGTAGACTGTGGAAGGATTTGTGCCTAGATCTACTCTGGGAGAGAGGATCTAGCGAGGTGTGCAAATCTCTTGTCCTTTGCGGAGTTGATTTGGAGGCTTTGTGCATGTAATAAGATTGAAAGAAGATAATAAAGAAGACGAACAATTGGTGGGCATAGCCCCAGGGTGGGGGTGAGCCACGTATATCCGGTGTTGTGAATGCTTTGTGCTTCTTGGTTGTTCTTTGGTTTATGTGATTCAATGCTTAATGCGATGTTAGATGATAGATGAATCTGATATGATAGCTTAGTGATGAATAATGTGAATGAATTCTAGATCTGATATATGTTGGTATGCTTAGTGCTTGAGTCTATTGAATCTATCTGAATATTACGTTGATCTGTTGTTAGGGTTTAGCTGCACTGTAAACTAAGACTGAATATTGATGAATCATAATTGCTAAGTTCTTTGTTAAGGTGTTACAATCACAGATCTGTGTCCCAGCTAAGGTTGTAGACACTGGAGTCTTGCAACCACCCCTGCCTCTACCTTGGGTGAGACTTCATCTGCTTCGCAGGTGTTGTCAAAAGGGACGATAGTTAGGGTTTTTTTGGTACATTGTTGTAGCGTTGAACCCTGGGTCTACCCCTGTGCCAACAAATGGTTGGGAACCAAGGAAGAAGAAGCTATGTGCGAAGATCTGACCTAAAACTGTGAAAGCCCCATGCATATATCTGTTGCCTTAGTGCTCAGTACTATACTTGGGTTGTGAAGCTCTGTGCTAAGAAGAGAATTCAGACTCGAAGAAAAGAGGTAAGCTCTGAAAGCTTTGTGCTCTGGTAAAGATAAGAATAGTGAAAAGTTTTAGATATAGAAGCTTTGTGCTCTACTGAAATTAAGATTAGTGGAAATTTTTGTTTCAAGAATATGGATCTAGGTATGTTTGATAAATTTTGTCCTAGCCTAAAAACTAGGGCACATCTATATGAAAGAAGGTTTGATATGAGTAGATCTGATAGAAATAATGAAAGATATGTTATTCCTATGCATAGAAATAATGCTTGAACTAACAAATGGATGCAGGATCCTAGAAATAATTTTTTGTAGGTTAGCTACTATGATCCTAGTGCACAGTATAGGAAGGGATGGGGATCATTTAAGAGAAAGAGAGGATTGACTCTTTGTTACAGTTGTAGAAGACAGGGACATCTTGCTAAGGAATGCCCTGGTAGAAGACCCAGTTGTCTTTGTTGTAAAGCTATGGATCATGAAGTTCTGGATTTCCCTAGAATGATTGCTAAGGTTGAAAGAATGAATATGAGACAAGAAAACCCTAAGGAATATCAAGAAACTAAGAACATTGTAGAACCCCAAAAAGAATCAGAAACTGTACTATTGCAAATGAAAGAAACCCTGAATGATTACAAAAACATCAACTTACCAGAAATCTTCAAAGAAAAAGAATGCATAGAAACAAGAATATGAGACCTCGACATTGACTACATTCTGGATGAGGAAACACAAGTGAATATCATGACAGAAAGAACTTGGGAAATTTTAGGGAAGCCTGCTATGATTCCTTCACTGGGAGGAATATGATTATTTAGAGGAAATCTGATAACCCTGTGTGGAAGACTTACCCAAATATCTATGAGTGCTCATGGAACCTTGAAAGAAGAATATTTTGAGGTTGTTAAATTTATTGAGAACAATGCCCCATTTTCTATGTTACTAGGAAAATCTTGGATTGAAAAGGATCAAGCCAGAAGAAAAGAAAAGGAAGTCTTAGAGCAGAAGAAGCAAGAATTAAAAGATTTCATGACTAGGAGGATCACACATTTGATTGAAGAATAGGAGAACAATTTGAAGTTATTTAGAACCAGAAACTTGGATGTCGAAGTTGAAAGGACACATGAGGACTTGCGACACCTATCTGTACAAAAGAGTAGAGCACCTACACCAGACAGAGAAGAAATATTTCCCTTGAACCCTAGTAAATACCATCAACAGTGTGAAGTTACTATGCCCAGAGAAGATCACAATCAGAATGGAAAGAGGAATATCGAGACGAAGATCACTGGGAAGAAGGCTAGAAAGCTCAGTAAGAAGAAAGAAAAGATAGAAAAGTTATAGAAAGTTCCATAAGGAACTGCGCAAAAGGAAGGATTCCAGAATCTGAACTTCGTCGGGATACCAATATAGCACAGCATGACACTTCACCATGGTGAAACAATATGACTTTTGGAGGCATTATAACCATTAGCTCGATGACCCGAATGGTTAGAACAACAATTATGACTAGAAAGCTCGCCATCAGACCATTGGGATCGGTTCGTAATGGACATAACTGCGTTAATGAAGGCTTCTCGCCCATTGGAAATATATGTTACCTAGTTGTCTACTTATTCCATTGAGCCTTGCACCGAGAACACTTTTTCCACCCGTGATTATCCGAGCTCACAGATTAGTTGATTTCGCTATAGCCATCCATCCTGTCGCATTGATTAGTTGCTCTTCAACCCGAGATATTCAGCTACGAGCGTGTATGTCCGAAGAACTTAGCGCAGTCAAAGAGTCTGTAAAGGAGATACTCATAGACCTCATGACTGAAAGAGTAATGTCTATGGGTGTACAAGATTCATCGACGAGAGGAGTGCAAGCCTCCCCATCGATTGCTCACGGATTCAAACCATCCTGAGCTGCGACTGAGAAAAGAACCAAGCATAGAGATGACTTGGAAAATGCGAAGCTATTATCGTCCATCCTACCTGAGTACATCCCACCCCTGGCTGGTGTAGTGAGTCATGAAAGTGTCCCGAGGGACTTCGACTACACTGTCATCACTGCGTATCTCCTGAAGGGAATACACACAGTCAGACCACTACTGGAGAGGATTCCAACCTTGAAAATCAATGACTATAACCTGGGAGACCGTAAGATCTATGGCATGCTCGTGCCTCAAAAATATATGACCAAGACGAAGGGAAATAAGACAAATATCATCCCTCATCCGTGGACCATGAACCTCGCGCAGTCCACCCTTTTGAATGTAATGAAAATTACACATTTTTGAAGGCACTAGGAGGTTAACGCTTGCATTAAGATCCTGTTGTTGTGCTTCCACAGTGGCTATCTGTGGTTGGACATACGTATCACTTTCGATCCGTCGTTTATCCATAGAATCATCGGACTGAGCATGCAGGGACCAAACCCACAAGACTTCTACCCAGGAAAAGCTGCAGACCGGGAATTGGCACAGACAATTAAAGAAACATACGACGATGTTGAGAAGGGGACGCGAGGCTACAAGGTAGCCTCCATCCAGAATGGCACAGTGCACCTAGCATGCCAATTAATTTCAGGAAATCTAGTAAGAAATAACATACCCACACAGGTTACAAGGTTTGTCGTTAACCTCGCTGGGAAATGCGTGGAAGGCCTACAGATGAACTGGGTGAAGTACCTAGTTAACCAAATCAAACTAGATTTTCGCGAAGCTTAGGATCAAGGCTATGAGTTTCACTTCAGTTGGCTCCTGATCCTCATCACGTTTACTGCTTGGGAGATCCCAAAAGGAGTGACCTTCTCTGAGATCAAGCCATTTGAGCCGCTTGCTGTGAAGTTCACCACGCTCTGGTATTTGAGAGATATGGGAAAGCACTGGTATTCAAATGCAGTATTTCATACCTACTACTTGCATCTTAGAATATCTATTGAGTCCTTCCCTCATATGATGCCGAACACCCTGGATAGATTCAGGCCTCTTATGAAATTCTGTGTATATAGGAATTTTATTTACATTACTGCGCGTGTCAATGAAAGAAAAGAAGAACTTCAATACTACTACAAGCTCACTACAAAGGACCTCGAATAAATCATTAAAGATTGGCCTGCATAACTCCTTATCCTTGCTGACCTCGCAGAGCTGTCTGACCCGGACCTCATTGGAAACCCGGTGGTTACTCGCAAAGAGTATGATGCCCCAAGCAATATCAGGAAGAAGAAGAAGCAAGATGTACAGGAAGTAAACAAGACATCAGAAGAGACTGCATCTGAGTCACCTAGTGAAGGAGGTGATGATGAAGTGAACAAGGAGGAAATAGAACAAGAAGAAGATAAGTAAGGTGAAGTAACACCGCCACAGAACCTCCCTGCTGACACCAATCCATCCAAGAAAAAAAAGGTTTCCCCCACGAAACTTTCATCGTGGAAGAAGTCCAAATCCAATAAACCAAAGATGCAGAATGTACTCACGGTCAACGACTTCGACTTCATTATTTCATTTGTAGGATATGCCTCAGAAGAGATTTTGCAAAGAAATGAAGAAAAACAAGAAGCCATGTATGATAGAATTGAAGAAAAACTAATAAGTTTACAACAAGTCCTCTATTCGAGCCATGCAGCATCCACTACGCCCCCACCCTCAGAAGAACCAGAGTTGGGAGATGAGCCTGCTCAAATCCGCAGACTGGCTGATGCAACTAAAGCTCATCTTCATCGAGCACAAGCTAAGAAAGACCAGACCACAGAGGCCCTGAAAAAAGAATAGGAGGAAGTTATAGAGCAACGCAGGATTGTGCAACAGGAGAAGGACACTCTTCAAGTGAAGTTCGAAGAAGAGAGAGAACAGATCCAACAGGAAAAAGAAAAGATGCTCACGGAGTAGGTTGGAGTAAAAAAAGCAGTCAACAAAGCACTTTGCTCTGTGACGGGCTTCTAGAAGAAGGAGGAAGAACTAGTAGAACACCAAGTAGCGCATCTCGCAGAAACCATCTAGAAACTTCAGCAGAGAATCACAGATATGGAGCTAAGAATAGTGCCTAGTAATCTGCAGGATGTTCGAGATCAATGAGAAGCAACTGCTCGAAGCATAGTTGAAAAAATAAAGAACCTCGCCATGGAATGTAAACAACCGAGTGATCGCAGTGCCCAGACTTATGAGCAACTCAATGAGGATCCTGAATTGAAGGCACTGGAGTCAAAACTCCAGGAGGCGAAGCAACAAGCATAAACAATACAGGTGCAGTTGAATCCCCTGTCATCCATTGAGAGGATGAAGCGATCCCAAGAATAGCACAGTGCTCAACAACAGGTTCATACCATTCAGAGTAGATTCATGGAAGTAACTCAGAGGCTCCAACCAATCCAGGATGAGGCTTGCCAACTATTCACATAGATCGAAGGCAGAGGAGCAGAACTGGAACAATTCGTCACTGTAGCTAAACAACTCTTAGAGGGATCTGTCAAGGAAACAATAATCCAAGAGTTTGCTGAGCAGGAGGCCATGGCACAACAATAGGTCGAAGAAACTCGAGCCAAGATCGGGGCTTTTAAGGAAAAGCTACCCAGATCAGAGTGACTCGAAATGAGTCACAGGTGAGTGTTTGGGGCCTGTTGTCCCTTGACCAAGTTTTGAGGATCCTTGGTCATGTTTGACCTATTTTTTGGACTTTGACAGGCTGTCGAAGGCAAAGCGCAAGTTGAAGCGGAGATTGCGGGATCTCAGCCCCTTTTTAGGGACTTTTTGGGTTTCGAGATTATGTAATGGGTATGGGAATGTAGGCCCATGGGTTTACCCATGCTTAGGCCTATTTTGTAATGTATAAATATAATTCTAGGCGATGTAAGAAGTAGCAAGTAGTGACTAGTCAGTGGCAAGTTGTGCTAAGTGAAAATGATTGTAAGATTTTTGGTGTGTATTGTATGTTGAGACTTGCAGAGCTAAGTGCAAGTTGTATGTAATGCTTTGTGCACAGACTGTGGAAGGCTCTGTGCCTAGATTGACTCTGGCAAGGAGGATTTAGCGAGGTGCACAGATCTCCTATCCTCTACAGAGTTGATTTGGAGGCTTTGTGCATGTAAGAAGATTGAAAGAAGCTAATAAAGAAGACACAGAGTTGGTGGACGTAGCCCTAGGGTGGGGGTGAACCACGTATATCCAGTGTTGTGAATGTTTTGTGCTTATTGGTTGTTCTTTGGTTTATGTGATTCAATGCTTAGTGTGATGTTAGATTATAGATGAATCTGATATGATATCTTAGTGTCGAATAATGCGAACGAATGCTAGATCTGATCTATGTTGGTATACTTAGTGCTTGAGCCTATTGAATCTATGTGAATATTGCATTGATCTGTTGTTAGGGTTTAGCTGCGTTGTAAACTAATATTGAATATTGATGAATCATAATTGCTAAGTGCTCTGTTAAGGTGTTACAATCACAGATCTGTGTCCCATCTAAGGTTGCAGACACTGGAGTCCTGCAACCACCCCTGCCTCTACCTCGGGTGAGACTTCATCTGCTTCGCAGGTGTTGCCAAAACGACCAGTAGTTAGGGCTTTGTTGGTGCGCTCTTGAGCGTTGAACCCTGGGTCTACCCCTGGGCCAACAAATTGTTCCATTGTCGGGACCTGAAACTGTGATTGTTGGGAACTGAGGAAGAGGAAGCTCTGTGCAAAGATTTATCATGAAACTATGGAAGCTCTATGCGTGGATCTGTGCCCTAGTGCGCAGTATTCCACTTGATTTGAAAAGCTCTGTGCTAAAGAAAGAAGACCAGATCTGGAAGGAAAATGCCTGATCTGAAAGGAAAGACGACGGAACTGA
>SNQJ01S0004040.1:325009-358688 GCA_010110895.2 Picea sitchensis | reverse complement strand
ATTCTCATGTGATTATCAAGGCATAATCATTTGCCTCTTATCCTGACAACAGACCATCTTTGCTCATTTACTCTTTCATTTATTTATACTCATCTTTCCTGAGGGAATGGAGAACATTCCCCCTTAAGATATCATTGAAAATAGAAATTTCATGACTCTTTAAAAACAAAGTCAACCATGCATCCATGGTTTTCACTTAATCTTGGCAAGTGAAATTATTGCCTTACATATCACTCATCAAGGCAACCATAATGTGCCTTTAGTATACATATATCCTTACAACATACTTGTGCATCACTTTCACATTTAATATAATTCATACCTAACTGGTATTACTATCAGGCTTCATATCAAGAAGCTTCACAATGCATTAAATCCACGCACTCAAGCATAAACACACACAAACCTAACCAAACATCCATCATGCAAACTCATTGCTTGCACTCTTTGCATGTCATGCATGCACATGGGCATTTCATACTTCCATATCCTCCTCCAAGGATATTTCTTCCATCCTTATGTCAAGCCTCATAGGAACACTCAACACTGAATTTCCCTCTCAGTTGAGAGCTTGCAATCACTCACACGACATCCACATGGATGTTGAATCAGACATAGTCATAACTATGTTCCCTTTTTATACGATAACGTCTAGCAAGAAAACACTCTTACCTCAACCTCCCTAGAACATTACCCAACTTATAAATACATTCTAGGCAATTATAACCATGCCCCAGGTAACCGAATAATCTAAAATAGCTTCCAATTATATCTATATGGCTACCATCCACCACTGAATGTCAATCTGACCTAATGGGATCAACATTTAGTCAACCATTTTATCTTAACTTTAACAACAATGTCTAATATTGTTTGGACTACTTACTAAGTATCCTAGTTCAGAAATCTAGAGTATCTTTAGGTCAAGATTGGTCTTGACCATTACATCTAGAATTCTTCCTTATGTTCAACACAGTCAGGGACGGATGCCATTCTCCTCCTCCCACAAGAACTTTGGCAGATTAGTTTCCTATCCACCAAGCAATGGAGGCTGTTGTGATTTCTCACTCAATCATTCTATAATTCTATAGCTTTGTTTATCAACTTGATTAGAAAAAACCTGTCCAACAATTCTTGTACCCAGAAACAAAACTTGTTTCTCAGTCCACTTGAAACCCGAGAGCTGCGCATGCTCTCCCTTTTCAGGGAATGGTCACCAGACTCATTCCTCTGATCTTGAGGGGTTATACACCTATACTAGTTTTAACCCTTCATTAAAGYAGTAATCATTACTGCTACAGATCCTTTCCATCCATTCACATTGYTATTTTAGTTTAAATATTAGTGTTCTTCARCATAATCCCATTCATGTAGGATCGAATTTAATTTCCCAAGAAATGTTAGGCTCCCTTTGTCACATAATAACATGGTTCAATATTGTTGGGGTAAAGTCCCAACTGTATTTTAAATCTGCATCCTTCTACTCAAGGAACTTATGTAGATAATTTATGTTTGGTAGTAATATTCTCCATAGGCTCATCTTAGCCTTGGTAACCAAATCTTACAACAACACATACAATTGCACAGTGAAGTCAACTTCTTTATTTGGGAACATTAGCAACATACAGTGCCAATTTTYGAAAAATMTATCAACAATAAAGGATCTCATTCCTCTCTTCAATAGAGGTTTTCTAAGCCTCTTAGGAATGGGGTAACATAGGGTGTTACCCCTTAAAGTTCTCCAGAAATATTTTCATACGACTCGTGCATGAGCCAAAGCAAGCCAAGTGTTGTTTTCATGCTATGATACCAATTTGTAACATACCTGAACCCTAAATAATCTTTTAAGGAGTGGGGCATCATAATTTATTTTTTCCTTAACTATCTCATCTCGAATCATCTCTCCAAGATGATTTATTCTCTTCCACTTACCCGTAGATTTCTAAGGACTCCTACTAGGCGTTAAACCGACCCTTGGTTTATATCTTACGACTTCCTGAAGTTCTTTGGCATTTATTAGTTGAGGGCCATGTGACATCCACATGGCTTCATCTCAATCGTACCATCTCTAGGTTCCTACCTCCCGTAGGGGAGGTCCATTCATCAACCTATCTAATGACTAACTTAACCCTCCTCTAACACACAGGCTAGCGGGGAAGTCGACGTTTAGATATTTTTAACCGCTCTGACTTGCAATTATCTTGAAACACGAACTCCGAACTCATAGATCAGACGATTGAGAAGGATCCCAAAGGATCCAGAGATTCACGGTCGAGATCACTTCGCAACTTTAGACTTTGAAGGTTTTGGCCACTCTAACTTGCAATTCTCTCGAAGTGCGAACTTTGAACTCATAGATCGGATGGTCAAGAAGGGTCCTGAAGGATCAAGAGATCCACGTTCTAGATCACTTCATGAATTCAACCTTCAGAGGTGTTGGCCACTCCAACTCACAATTCTCCCAAAGCACTAACTCTGAACTCATAGATCAGACGATTGAGAAGGATCTCAAAGGATCCAGAGATCCACGGTCCAGGTCACTTCGCGACTTCGGACTTTGGAGGTTTTGGCCACTCCAACTTGCAATTCTCTTGAAGCGCGAATTTCAAACTCATAGATTAGACAATCGAGATGGATCCCTAGATCTACGGTTCTGATCGCTTTGTGAAGACCGCGAGAAAGCCCGAAGAATTGAAGGTGTTAACACATGCATTCCTTCTTCAAATCCAATGATCGTGACACACCTTGGATCCTTTCGAACGGATCTAGATACGCTCATCTTCCAAACAGAAGGATATTTCCTTTCGATACTTGAATCTCATTATCCTTCCTGATCTTCGTCAATTATGAAGGATTTAGGTGCTATCACACTCTTTGTGCTCTTTCTCCTTAACTAGCACTTAGAGGAATTCTTTCGTGCACCTTGCGCTCATTCATCAATTCTAGGACTTAAGAGGGTCTCGGTCTCTACCCACCTTGCAAAGACTTCGTGCATACATGCACTACCTCTCTGAGCTTAACACAATTCTTCCTCCAAGGGACTCTAAAGCGGTAGAGTTTTACGACACATACATGAAACTATGTCGAGTTGGTAACTCATAGTTCATTTATTTTAACTTGAGCCACTACAAGGATCGAACTAGAACGTCTAAACCCGGATAATTCTTACTTTCTTAATTACATAGTCGGGAAGAATTAGGAATCTGGTCTAATCGGTAGAAAATATGCACATCAGAAGCATTCACTTGGGATATCTAACTTTAATTCTGATTCCTGAAATCCAATTACATAGGATATGGGAATACTTATCTATTGAGGTTGCAATAACTAGCCCGTATGGTTGTAAGCCTTTCCACCCAACCATAGGCTCAAAGACATTCATTCTTAGTGATTTCTAACCACCACCGTGCCAAACCATGATATCACTAGGGGAATTTATGCTAATTCTCGGATCATTTCTCTTTCAAAAGCTTGTGTGAGGTTTGTCGATGCTTCCTCGACATCAAACTGCGTGCTCAAGTCTCGGATTCATGCAAACTCTCATATCACTTTCTTCTACATCCGCGACCCATAGGGTTTATCACATGCTCCCTCAGCATCAAGCTCTTATTCTACTGGATTCTCTCTTGTGAATAATCATCCTTGCATTCTCCACTCTTTTGTTCATGCCCTCTTGCGTGGATTGAATGCACATTCCTCCTATCCGGTTCCTTACGTGGAAAGAGAGCTACATTAATGCTGTTCTAGGTCAGGAGGGACCATTGGTGCCGGGTTGACCTTATGCAACTATACTATGCTTACATTCATGGGGTGGTTGATGGTTCAACCATTGGTCCTTTCTTCGTGCTTGATTCCTCCTTTGGAAAATTTTGGGTATTTTTTCGCCAATGAACCCTCTCTATAGTTTTCTCATTCTTTCCTCCAGTGATATCATGGATGAGTACTTTCAAGGCTTCACCCCCGCAGGTTAGTTATTTGGAAATTAAACAATAATATATTTACAGTGTTCCCATGCCACAACATGGTAATCTTAATTAATGATGATTGAGTATTACAAGTTGGGGGAAACAAAGGTGTTTACAACAACATTGATTGTTGTATTAAAAATTATGTTGTCAAGATTGATTCCTACATGATTAACATGATAGTTCCAACTTTCTGGATGAGTGAGGGCTCTCTGATGGACCTGGTGAGCTTGCTCCCACTGAATAGTTACTACATCTTTGAAACCTCTCCCCTCCACTGCTTAAACCCTCCCACTAATTTTTCATCGGGCGTGGTGGTGCAGAAGGACTCTGGCTTCGGCAAGGTGATCTAATCCACCATATCCATCAATCGCCTCCACTGCTACAGGGCACTACGGGAACCTTCCGAGATCCAAGAGAAAAGTTGGGTCATAACCTGGAACAAGAAGAAAATTCAAGTTAAGCATACAATATTAATAAATAAGATCGGAGTCGGTCGTAGTGTGGATTCAGTGAAAATAAACATGTAAATAAGATTGGATAAAGACAAACCATGATGGTGACCACGTTTTTGTGTTGATTGATCCTCTATAAACGATGAAAACTTGAGAGAAACCTCCCCTTAAAGAACCCCTTTGACATAATTAATAGGAAAATGCCATTGAGCTCTTAAAATACAATAAAATAGGAAAACACCATTGAGCTCATAAATTACAATAAAATATGACAATTTACGAAAAAAAAAATGGAGTAAGCTCAAGCTTCTACGAAATGGAGCCCGATGGGGACGCCTCGGGCACCAGGCTCCATCCCGTAGAACGCCCATCCGGAAATACCCCTCCACCGCCCAACGCCCCGTTCTGCCCTGGCCTCGTTCCTCCCCTCCGTTGCCCAGTGCCCAGTCTCGTCACTGCAGTGCAGTTGGAAGCCCCCTCGCATTCAATGCAATGCAGGCTGGCGTATCGCGACCCTCCTCCTCCTTTCAATTGCTCGGATCCCGCTCTGCAGACCAAATTCAAAATTCAGAGGATTTAGCCCGAAAAAATGGTGACAGGGTCGAATTCGAGAGGTGTTTTCCAAATATGATCATTGACACAGGCGTTTTCCACAACAGTGCGATGGAAGACGATTCGATCGAGGCAACGATTCGATCCTGTAATCTCTGGGTTTTGGTTGGCAGATTCGGAAAAAATACTTTCACAAACTCATAAACCATTCATATTCATATTGTTATTCCGCTGGAACAACAACATATGGCTTGGTTGGAACGATCCACAACAAAAATGGGTTACATGTTATCTGCAAGATATTTAAGTATCAGTTGGGGCAGCGACGAACGATTTTGGCATTTTGTTCCTGGAGATGGACAGGACTTGAGGTTTGGCTATCAATCTTCTTCTTTTTATTTTTCAAGGTTTGGTTATCAATCTTCTTTTTATTTTTCAAATTGTTTTTTTAACACTGCAAAAACATTCAACGACTCTGCGTTCAATTTTAGAAAAACCCTCCAAGAAATGATACGTTGTCGTTATTGTTTGTGTTCAGATTCCAGGTGCGTGCAGAATTATCAAAGGTTTGGTGGTTGGAGGTTCTGGGTCAAATCGACTGCAGGCTTTTGTCTCCAAATACCAACTACAGAGTGGTGTTTTCCCTTAAATTTGGAGAACGTCCCTATGGGTTGGAAGTGCCAATTAAGTTTTCAGTTACAATGCCAAACGAAGAACCGACGGAATTAGAGGAGAGTTTTAATCAAAAAAGAGGCGAAATCCAGGGTACAAATGGTGGATGGATGGAAGTCGTTGGAGGAGAGTTCACAACGAGACCCACAGTAGACGACGATGATCACTCTCGCGTCGAATTTGATGATCATTCAAGTAATGAGGGAATGAATAAAAAGAAGAATTGGTGTACATTTGATGACATGAGGAGAGAGGATGTCCTCAAAATATCCCTTAGAGGAGTCCACCACCTATATATCCCATAGGATGTAGTAATTTGGAACCAAATCCTAGAGAGTCTTTTTCATGTGTGATTAATAATGTTGGAAAAGAAGTTGAATGAATTGAGCTTTGTAGATCCTTTTTTTAAAGACTCGTGCAAGAGCTTTTGATTAACAAGATTAATATTTTCTTCTCTGTTTTGAATACCATCTAGTGATTCATCTTTCTTATCTTGTAATTTTCTTGCCTTGCTGATGACATTCTTTGATGTTCATGCCCTAATTACCATGCACTTCGTATGATTGTTAGTATAAGTCCGATTCATCTATGAGCTTGTGTTTTGACAATGAGACAACAAGGAGGAAGACATGTAAGGAAAATTGAGTTGAGGGAGCATGCAAGAGGGCCACAAGCTATAGATCTTGCCCTCATTTGCATAGATATGATGTGTTGAACAAGGTCTCACACATGACTACAAGTATTGTACACAAGACAAAGTCAATAGAGGATAATGATTGAGATTGGATCGTCAAAGGGGATGTAGTATGAGTCATGCACAAATATTCCCATGCCCATAATGAGGTTGTTAGAGAATTTTTTTGGAGATACTCTAATGAGGTTGTTTTAACAAGTTTATAAACCTTTGAAGTGAAACAATGCATACACAATCTTAAGAAAAATGAAGAGCCAATAATGACATACACATAACACACAAAGAACAAAACTTAGAGTCTCACCTCTATTTTCTTCATTGTATTAATTTGACACACATAATATAATATTTAGGCATTCTGCAACAATAAAAAAACTAATTTGTTAACACAAATTACACATTATAATATAACCCCTTAACCAAATTTAGATTACAATGGGTCGAAAACACCCAAGAATATAACACAATCCAAATAGTTTCATGTGTTGCACATAGGTTAAAGTATGTCCATGTGGTTTCATTGTTTCTACTATTGGAGGTCCATGCAGATACATTTAGAGGCAAAAGGAATTTATGTGATGCAATCAACGCATAGATGTCAAACAATGTAGGTGAGGATGTACCTATATGATTGAACTATATTTGCATGACCTTTTTGAATGTGTTTGCAAGGATATAATTGTTCAAAGGATAATTGAAGAGGTCATTCTCAAACACCACTACAAATTAGGAGGTCACGACATCGTCATTGTTTGCAAAATTGCAAACTACAATGGTTCTTTATTAATGCCCAAATATAGGGTGAGCATCAAGGAAAATTAATGTTGACAATGATGGATGGGAAGAAAAAGAAAAAAGAATATATGTTTAGTCAATATGTCAAGATGATACACAATGTTTTTACTCAATGTTTTAGCCAAAATATACAATACAAAAAACCTTGTTATTTCTTATCCCTTGAAAAGAAAGGTTTGGTGATACTCTACTACTACCATCATGGATCCAACTCGATTGGAGCATTTTTTGTAGAAATGTAATTTATTTGTACACCTTTCCTATTATAAAGGAAAAATGGAGGGATCTAGTAATTAGTTAGCCATGGTTTAAGTATGAATCATTAATAAAGACCATATGAAATATGGATCATGAGGCCTCTTTGACCATCATTCCAAGGAGATCAACAACAATGGGTGCACTCTAATGGATTTGACATTCATGACAACGACTAGGGATTTGACAAAACATTTGTGTTATTCCAATTCATCTTGACATTTTAAAGTAGCATCACCACAAATGTTCTATGGGGATATTGTTAAGCTTCTTGACATCTATGCAAGTGCAATTGACAAACAAGTGAAAAGGTAATTTCAATAAAGATGAAAGTGTTATTTTTTTATAAGCGAACAACCAAAATATCATTAATGATCATCCAATACATCAATCTCAATGCTTGAAATGTTCCATTGGTACACAAACTTCATAATAAGAAAATGCATTATGGGGGTGAGGGCATACCTAAAGGGGAGGTCACCTACATGGTAAGTTGTAATCATTTTACCTTACCCATTGGAGCTTACATTAATCATATACTCAAAATATCAATAAATAAATAGAGCATAAATGTGATACAATACAAAGCCATATAGAAGCAGGTACAGACGCAATTCCATATCCCGTTGAAGCACACGTTTAAGAAGCACCGCTAGTAGGACCAATAGCTAATATATAAGCATCATAGCTAGAAGTTAGCACAACAACAAATACATCAGTCGGTCCAACATCAACAGTACCAATAATAGTAGATGACCCAAACCCACTAGGTGACCACCCAACAAAAGATACGTAATGGAAACTTCTTAAGAAAGTAAAACACATTCCTACCAAAAGCACATTAAACACCCTTGAAGTGTTCCATATGAATCTTGAAATAAAGTGTTATCCTTCCTTTTAGATGAGAGAAAATTATTTGATCACTTACCTTTATAAAAACCTTTTGATTTTGGTTATAATTCATCGATTAACAAACTTAAAAATAAAAATAGATGGGGAAATTATTTATGTCTTACTATATATGTATGACCTCTTAATATGAAAAATTAGGTCAAGATGAAGTATTTATCAATAGGGTGTTGAACTTTAGAGAGAAGTTACAACACCATTATATATAAAACTCACCATCAAACTTTTAGTAGAAATTGTGATCTCTATATAGAGAAATTATAATAGCATTTCATATACAAATTACCATCAAACTTTCAATGCAAATTATCATTTCTATAAAATTGTTTCATTTGTATTGGAACACAACTCACTAGAATATAATACATCAATATAATGTGCAATGGAACAAATAAACAACCAACCATATTAACTCAATAGAACACTCACATAGAAAAAAGCATCGAATAGTTGTAACATTGTGTATTTGTAAGTATTATGAATGGTTGTGGGCCAAGTGATGTAATAAGTAAACATTGTACATTGGTATTAGAAATACATCGTCGATTATAGATGAGTAAGGAATATAGTATGTTGGTAAATTGTTGTCATTGATGTCAAATATAGAGGGGGATATTGATTATTGTCATTAATGTCAAATATAGGGAGAGACTACAAAGGCCAGAAATATTCCATACTACAAACTTAACTAGAGAATGTTCTGAGCCGCGTTGATGAATTTTCGTGTGTCTACCCTGAGTCATGAAGGCGAGAGGACTAAGTATGAACATAGATGGAAAATATAGAATACATATGAGACAATCTCATTGAAGAAGAAATGAAGGGATAGTATCGAGAAGGTGAAAATGTTGTGTGGCTACATCAATGAGTGACCACCGTTTGAGGGTGTAGAGAGAGTTTAGGCACATGATGAGAGATAGAAATGGAAAACCCATATTGATATATATCCCACATTTGAGAAAAATAAAATGATATCAAGGATTTATAATGAAAAATTGCTATCACATAGTTTGTATGTGAGCATAAGAGCTACGAAACTTGCACAACATGTCATCTTTAAATTTGTGGGGTCCATGTTATATCAGATACTAGAATGTTTGTTAAAAACACATTTTTAAAATTTTGAGGGCAGATACTTACGGTGATCGATATCAACATATTGGATATCGGAAGGATGGAGCGTCAGTGCAATGTTGAAGTCTCATTGGCCTGGTAGACCCGGTGGTCGAAACATGGAAGACAATGTTTGTAGTGTAGCTAGCTAGAGGTGCTGGGGGCCTAGAAGGCCCATAGTGATAATAATGGAGATTCAATTTAAGGTGGACTAGGTCCACTATATTATTATAGAAAATAAGTCCCACTGTGGTAGTTAGATATATTATTGTAAACATAATAAATATAAAGGACTTACTAGAAGGTTATACTTCTAGAAGGTTCCTCCTCTAGAATATTCTTAGGTGGTTGGTAGAACTATATAAAGGGTTCGTGTGTAATGGGATGGAATATGAAATATTGTATTTGGATCATGTAGCTCATTAGGAGGTTTCCCCTTGAAGAGACAAGTGAACATGGGAAGTTCCTTCCATAATGGGATCCATTGTATGGTGTTTCTATACCCTAAGGTTTGGAGATAATAAAGTGATATTTTTCTATATTGATTAAGAGATATTTGTGAATTTTTGTGGTACTTACAAGTGGTATGAAAGCACTTTTTTCATCCATAAAAGGGGCATTTATTTATTATTTTGCATATTTTTTGAAGAAGAAAAAGAGGGCCGCAACATTCCAGAAGATTTTTGTAGATATCGATGTGAAATTTGTATAAATTGGTTATATATATGAGTTCATCTTGAAAAAACCAATTTTAAAAAATCATTCAAAATGGGTCAGGAAGTGAAGATATTGAAGATTTAAAATCTACAAATTTTCAAGGTTTTCCGGAGATGACTGTGCAATTTTATAGATTTATGTAGCAACAGGGGCCGAATTGGCTCATAAAACTATAGTTATGAGTTCCTCTCACAATTTTACCCATACTCAAAAAACTAATAATTTGAATTGGATATCGTTCATTTAAAATCAACCATTTTTGGGGGGTTTTGTGACGATGATAGGAATGTAGAGTTCATAACTTTTCATGGGGTGCTCATATTGAGACAAGATTAGTACCATTGGATAGATATTTTAAGAGTTTTATTTTATTATATATTATATGTGGTGTTGTTTCCAATGGATACTCCATTTCAAATCCTCATGAAACTTCAAAGGCAGTTAGAATACCTCAAGACAATGAACATACTTGTAAGACAGTGGAGATATATTATGGATGAATATAATCAAGAAGAATATGCTTGGTATAATTTTGAGGATTGTGATGATTAGTGGGGATTGGTATATATATATATTTTTTCATTTATGGGATGACAACCACTTTCATGGCTTTATATGATGTCTCTACTCCATGTTTGTAGAGAACATCAATGTGACAACTCAATAGCCAATTATGACTACCTGTGTTCAACTTGCATATTATATAATGGTATTCTTCTTTCCAGATTAAGCTTCACACCTTTCCCACTATGTGGATGGATTTGTTTATTTGCATCCACATGACCAGGTGTTCCAGTCTTTGGAGCATCATTTTTCAGTTGGTTATTGAGTTCAGATATCTTAAAGTTGGTTCACATGAGAACTTGGACATGGGACCCATGTTTACAATGGGGATTGGACTACTTCAACATGGTTAGTTTTATTTCTACATGGGACCTTGATTTTCCATTATACTTCAGCACTATTATGGACAATTATCATGGGACCCTAGTATATGGTTTCACACCCTCATAACAAGCATTGAGGGAAATTATTTCATAAGGGGGATAGAATGTAGTGCTTGAGAGGTAATTGAAGTGAGGAGGGCCCATAGTAATAATATGGAGGCCATTCAATGTAAGATTGGACTAGGTCCACTATATTATTAAATAAGGATACTATATTATTTATATATATTGATATAAAACATAATAAATACAGAGGGAGCTACCTAGAAGGGTTCTACTTCTAGAAGTTCCCTCCTCTAGAATGTTCTTAAGTGGTTGGTGATGCTTGTATAGGGGTTCAAGAAATATAATGGGATGGAAAGAATGAATATTTTATTTGGATCATGTAGTTCATTAGAGTTTCCCTAGAAGAGGGAAAGTGAACATGGATCCCTTCTATGGGATCCATTGTATGGTGCTTCCCTACCTCAAGGTCTTGATAATAATAAAGTGAAAGTTTTTCTATATTGTCTTTGAATATTTGTGGTGTTTACATTATTCAAGTATTTAGTACTTAACAAGGTTCCATACCAAATTCAAAAGAATGGTGTAGATGTTGTGATAACGCACTTGGTACCCCGGTGGGTTGGTGTTGATGCCACATCAAAGGAACGATAGAAGCCATGTGGATGCCACATCATCCACCATGCCAACGCCATAATTGTAGACAATTCATTACGGTGAGACACATGGAGGCCAACTCATTTGACACATTAGCATGGTGGTCGAAACATAGAGCAACAAGGTTCCAATACCAGATCGAAAAGGGTTGCTAGCATGGTGTTGAAGTTCTGAAGGTTAGTGGGCCAATCACGTAGTATCACGATTCCACAAGAAAGGTTCCAATACCATACTGGAGTGAGTCATGCACAGTGTTGAATTTTTTGGGGGATTGATGGCTTGGTTCATGTTGGCCCTTGACCAGAGTTTTGAGGATCCTTGGTCGTGTTTGACATATCTTTGGGACTTTGACATGCTTTGTCCAGTGGAAGCATAAATCAAAGTGAAGATGTGAGGATCTTGGCCTTTTAGTGCATTTTGGAGTTTAGGTCTTATGCTTAATGGGTATGGGGATGTGTCGTCCCATGGGTTTTGCAATACTTAGGCCTATTTTTTAATGTATAAATAGAAGTCTAGGCGATGTAAGTAAGCCAGTATTGACTAGTAGTGACTAGTCAATGGCAAGTTGTGCTAAGTGAAAGTGATTGTAAGAAGTAGACCTAGTAGGATGATGTTTTAGTGATAATGTTAGCTATGTGCGAGAAGATTTGTTAAGGCTTGCAAAGCTAAGTGTGAGTTATTGTAAGAAGGCTTTGTTCTTTGACATACTCATGGAATGAGGATCTGGCGAGGTGTGCAAATCTCTTGTCCTTTGCAGAGTTGATTTGGAGGTTTTGTGCATGTAATAAGATTGAGAAAGAAGATAATAAAGAAGGCGAACAATTGGTGGGCATAGCCCGAGGGGTGGGGAATTGACCCGCATTATATCGATGTTGTGAATGCTGGCACTTGGTTGTTCTTTGGTTTATGTGATTCAATGCTTAATGCGATGTTAGATGATAGATGAATCGATACTTAGTAGCTTAGTGATGAATAATGTGAATAGAATTCTAGATCTATTATATATGTTGGTATGCTTAATTACTTGAGTCTATGAATCTATCTGAATATTCGTTGTCCCATTTGTTAGGGTTTAGTACCTTGTAAAATAAGACTGAATAATGATGAATCATAATTGCTAAGTTCTTTGTTAAGGTGTTTACAATCACGAATCTGTGTCCCGGCTAAGGTTGTAGACAACTTTGGAGTCTTGTCCTGCCTCTACCTTGGGTGAGACTTCATCACCTTAGCGAGGTGTTGTCAAAGGGCGATGGACAGGGTTTTGGTACATTGTTGTAGCGTTGAACCACAGGTCTACCACATGCCAACAAATGGTTGGGAACCAAGGAAGAAGAAGCTATAATGCTTGAATCTGACCTAAAACTGTGAAAGCCCCATGCATATATCTGTTGCCTTAGTGCTCAGTACTATACTTGGGTTGTGAAGCTCTGTGCTAAGAGAATTAGGACTTCTGAAGAAAATAGGTAAGCTCTGAAAGCTTTGTGCTGGTAAGATAAGAATAGTGAAAAAAGTTTTAGATATGAAGCTTTGTGCTCACGAAATTAAGATTAGTGGAAATTTTTGTTTTCCAGAATATGGATCTAGGTATGTTTGATAAAATTTTATTCTAGCCTAAAAACCTGGGGCACATCTATATGAAAAGAAGGTTTGATATGAGTAGATCATTAGAAATAATGAAAGATATATGTTATTCCTATGCATAGAAATAATGCTTGAACTAACAAATGGATGCGGGGATCCTAGAAATAATAATTTTTGTAGGTTAGCTACTATGATCCTAGTGCAGTATAGGAAGAGGGATGGGGGATATTAAAAGAGAAGAGAGGATTGACACTATGTACATCTTGCTAAGGAATTCCATAATGTAGTTTCTATTTGTCTTTGTTGTAAAACTATGAATCATGAAGTTACGGATTTCCCTAGAATGATTGCTAAAAGGTTGAAAGAATGAATGAGACAAGAAAACCCTAAGAATATCAAAGCTGAGACTATTGTAGAACTCCAGAAAGAATCATAGACTGTACTATTGCAAATGAAGAAACCACGAATGATTACAAAAGCTTATCAGATTATCAGAGATCTTCAAAAGAAAAAGAATGCATAAACGAGAATATGAGACCTCGACATTGACTACATTGGATGAGGAAACACAAGTGAATATCATGGCAGAGAGAAATTGGGAAATTTTAGAGGCTTTGCTATGGTTCCTTCTTTGGGAGGAATATGATTATTTAAGAATGCGATAACCACGTGTGGAGGGCTTCCTCCGTGTCCGGAATCCATTTTCCATTCCGTCCATTCCGCTCCTTCTTTCAGGCTCCATCCATCCATTTCCACTCCATTCCTTTCCAGAATCCTTCCTTCCATTCCTCCATCCGTCCATTCCTCCATCCACAATCTCCCTGTCCACCATCCTCCTGTCCATTTCCTTCCTTGTCCATCCTCCTCCATTCCTTCTTCCATCCTCCATCCATCCAGTTATCTTCCATCCATCCCGCTATCCTCCATCCATCTTCCATCCTCCATCCATCCATCGCTCCATTTCCGTCCGTCCACTCCATTCCGCTCCTCCGTCCTCCATTCTCCCGATGTCCATTTCCGTCCATTCCTGTCCATCTTTTCCTCCATCCTTCCATCCATTCTCTCTTTCCTCCATCCATCCATCCATTCCATCCATTCCTTCCTCCATCCATCCATCCTTCCTTCCTCCATCCTTCCGGTCCTTCCTTCCTTCCTTCCTGAATATCCTTTCCATCCATCCATTTCCTTTCATCCGGCTCCTCCTCCTTCCTTCCATCATCCATCCGTCCTTCCATCCTCCATCCATCGTCCATCCTTTCCTTCCATTCTATCCATCCTTTTCCATTCCTTCCTCGTCCGTCCATTCCATTCCTTCCTCCGCTCCATTTCCATTCCGGCCATTCCATGTCCATCCAATCTTTCCGTCCTCCATTCCATTTCCGTCCTCGGCTTCCTTCCGGGGTCATTTCCTGTCCTTCCTCCATTCGGCTCCTGTCCATTCTTCATTCCGGTCCGGTCCGTCCATCCATTTCCTCCCTGTCCATTCCATTCCTTCCATTCCATCGTCCGGCCATTCCTCCTTCATGCCATTCCATTCCTTCCATGTCATTCCATATAACCGGTGACACGGTGGATGGAACATGGAAGACAAGGTTCCATACTAGATCAAAATATTAGAGTGAAAGTGCAACGATAAAGTTCCGAGCACCCGGTGAGTTGATGGGCCAGTGGTGATGCCACATTAGCACCATGATAGAGGCCACATCAGAACCATGAAAGAAACCACATACTAGTGATTATTCATCATGGTGTTCAAACATGGCTAGAGGACTTGATGATGTCAATAGTCGAGTACAGGTGCCACATCATCCAATACACATGGAAAGTGTCCACGTGGAGATCATGACATCTTCCGTATTGACATACCGAAAAATTGAATGTCGAGGCGATTGGAGGATAATTGCTGAATTGGTGTTCAAGTTCTAGGGGCTCGATGTCCCAATGGGTCGATTGCCCAATGATACGATTCCGTGAAGCAAGGTTCCATATCGAATATCAAAAGATCATAAGATCTGGTTCAAGGTGTTAAGGGACCAGTGGGCCGAACACCAGGTGGCATACCATATTAGAGACCTATTTGGTCCACTATATTTCATATGGTCCATCAAAAGACATTGGAAAATGCTTTCATAAGGGGGAAAATGTCTTTTGATGCATTTTTCTATGTTAGGGTTCTATTGAGTTAATATGGTTGGTTGTTTATTTTTTCCATTGCACATTATATTGATGTATTATATTCTAGTGAGTTGTGTTCCAATACAAATGAAACAATTTTATATAAATGATAATTTGCATTGAAAGTTTGATGGTCATTTTTATATGAAACACTATTGTAATTTCTCTATATAGAAATCACAATTTTGGTCCACTATATTTCATATGGTCCATCAAAAGACATTGGAAAATGCTTTCATAAGGGGGAAAATGTCTTTTGATGCATTTTTCTATGTTAGGGTTCTATTGAGTTAATATGGTTGGTTGTTTATTTTTTCCATTGCACATTATATTGATGTATTATATTCTACTGAGTTGTGTTCCAATACAAATGAAACAATTTTATATAAATGATAATTTGCATTGAAAGTTTGATGGTCATTTTTATATGAAACGCTATTGTAATTTCTCTATATAGAAATCACAATTTCTACTAAACGTTTGATGGTGAGTTTTATATATAATGGTGTTGTAACTTCTCTCCAAAGTTCAACACCCTATTGATAAAGACTTCATCTTGACCTAATTTTTCATATTAAGAGGTCATACATATATAGTAAGACATGGGGCCAATTTCATCTATTTTTTTGTTTTTAAGTTTGTTACGAATCGATGAGTTATAACCAAAATCACAAGGTTTTTATAAAGGTAAGTGATCAAATAATTTTCTCTCCTCTCAAAGGAAGGATAACACTTTATTTCAAGATTCATATGGAGCACTTCAAGGGCGTTTAATGTGCTTTTGGTAGGAATGTTTTTTACTTTATTAAGAAGTTTCCATTCTGTATCTTTTGTTGGGTGGTCACCTGGTGGGTTTGGGTCATCTACTGTTGATGTTGGACCGATTGATGTATTTGTTGTTGTGCTAACTTCTAGATAGGATGATTCTATATTAGCAATTGGTCCTACTAGCGGTGCTTCTTAAACATGTGCTTCAACGGGATATGGAACTGCGTCTATATTTGCTTCTATATGGCTTTGTATTGTATCACATTTATGCTCTATTTATTTATTGATATTTTGTGGTAAATGATTAATGTGCTTTCCAATGGGTAAGGTAAAATGATTACAACTTACTATGTAGGTGACCTCCCCTTTAGGTATGTCCTCCCCCCCATAATGCATTTTCTTATTATGAAGTTTATGTACCAATGGAACATTTCAAGCATTGAGATTGATGTATTGGATGAGCATTAATGATATTTTGGTTGTTCGCTTAAAAAAAAATAACACTTTCATCTTTATTGAAATTACCTTTGCACTTGTTTTTCAATTTCACTTGCAAATATTTCAAGAAGCTTAACAATATCCCCATAGAACATTTGTGGTGATGCTACTTTAAAATGTCAAGATGCATTGGAATAACACAAATGTTTTGTCGAATCCCTAGTCGTTGTCATGAATGTCAAATCCATTAGAGTGCACCCATTGTTGTTGATCTCCTTGGGATGATGGTCAAAGTGGCCTCATGCTCCATATTTCATATGGTCTTTATTAATGATTCATACTTGAACCATGGCTAACTAATTACTAGATCCCTCCATTTTTTCTTTATAATAGGAAAGGTGTACAAATAAATTACATTTCTACAACAAATGTTCCAATCGAGTTGGATCCATGATGGTAGTAGTAGAGTATCACCAAACCTTTCTTTTCAAGGGATAAGAAATAACAAGGTTTTTGTATTGTATATTTTGGCTAAAACATTGAGTAAAAACATCGTGTATCATCTTGACATATTGACTAAAGATATATTCTTTTTATTTTCTTCTTATCCATCATTGTCAACGTTAATTTTCCTTGATGCTCACCCTATATTTGGGCATTAATAAAGAACCATTGTAGTTTGTAATTTTGCAAACAATGACGATGTCGTGACCTCCTAATTTGTAGTGGTGTTTGAGAATGACCTCTTCAATTATCCTTTGAACAATATATCCTTGCAAACACATTGAAAAAGGTCATCCAAATATAGTTCAATCATATAGGTACATCCTCACCTACATTGTTTGACATCTATGTGTTGATTGCATCACATAAATTCCCTTTGCCTCTAAATGTATCTGCATGGGCCTCCAATAGTAGAAACAATGCAACCACATGGACATACTTTAACCTATGTGAAACACATGAAACTATTTGGAATGTGTTATATTCTTGGATGTTTTTGACCCATTGTAATCTATTTGTGGTTAAGGGGTTAAGGCTATAATGTAATTTGTGTTAACAAATTAGTTTTTTGATTGTTGCAGAATGCCTAAATATTATATTATGTATAAAATAGAGGCGAGACTCTAAGTTTTGTTCTTTGTGTATTATGTGTATGTCATTATTGTTCTTTCTATTTTTCTTAAGAATTTGTATGCATTGCTTCACTTCAAAGGTTTATAAAATTACAAAAACAACCTCATTAGAGAGTTTTTATCCAAAAAAATTCTCTAACAACCTCATTATGGGCATGGGAATATTTGTGCATGACTCATACTACATCCCCTTTGACGATCCAATCTCAATCATTATCCTCTATTGACTTTGTCTTGTGTACAATACGTGTAGTCATGTGTGAGACCTTGTTCAACACATTATACCTATGCAAATGAGGGCAATATCTATAGCTTGTGGCCCTGTTGCATGCTCCCTCAACTCAATTTTCCTTACATGTCTTCCTCCTTGTTGTCTCATTGTCAAAACACAAGCTCATAGATGAATCACTAGATGGTATTCAAAACAGAGAAGAAAATATTGATCTTTTTAATCAAAAGCTCTTGCACGAGTCATTGAAAAAGGATCTACAAATCTCAATTCATTCAACTTATTTTCCAACATTATTAATGACACATGAAAAAGTCTCTCTAGGATTTGGTTCCAAATTACTACATCCTATGGGATATATAGGTGGTGGACTCCTCTAAGGGATATTTTGAGGACATCCTCTCTCCTCATGTCATCGAATGTACACCAATTCTTCTTTTTCTTCATTCCCTCATTACTTGAATGATCATCATGTGATCCACAATATGGATGGTAGGTTAAAATTTAGATAAATGTCTTAATCTCTTAGATGATTGGGAAAAACAAGGTATTTCTTACAAAAAGAAATATGTTTGAAACACACTATCAAATTCATAAGGTCACTGTTATCACTTTTTCTACCTATGACTATATGTGTATATGGCCATTTTGAGTTGGATAGAACTATGGTGCTGGAATTTGCAAGTCAATCATACATAAATCTTTTAATTTCAAGACGTTGATATCACTTTGCCGTAAATTCCATATATTGGAAAGTGTTGGTTTTACTTATCAAAACACAAAATGTCATTAAAACTGACGAGAATCATGCCGAGTTTATTTTTGTTGGTTATTTATGCAATTCTTTGATGCTTCCAACTAAAAAATGGTTTTATGCAAAATAAATTCTACTCCATGGGATTTTTCTTTTTCAATTCTAGTTTTTTTGAGCTTAATTTTCAGATTGAACATCAACCAACGCTATGAGCACACAACTCTCGTTAATTACAACTTGCAACAATAAAAAAATTATTTAATTTATGGTAAAACCCACACTCAATAAAACGAGAGCTCTCACATGAAACTTCCCAAAATGATTAGACTGTATCCCTTTAATTCTTCCTGATTGTGTAATTAAGAAAGTAAGGAATTATCTGGCTCGTACACGTAAATGCTCAAGCCCTGCAGTGGCTGAAGTTAAAATAAATGAACTATGAGTTCTTCAACTCTGGACATAGTTTCATGTACATGTGTCGAAACTACCAGTCATTTTGATTCCCCTGGATGAAGAATTTTGTTAAGCTCAGGAGAGGCAGTGCATGTATGCACCGAGTCTCTACAAGGTGGGTAGAGACCGAGACCCTCTTAAGACCTAGAATTGATGAATGAGCGCAAGGGGTGAGAGAAAGATTCTTCTAAGTTCCAAGGTAAGGAGAAAGAGAACGAAGCACGTGATAGCGCCTAAATCCTTCATAACTGACGAAGCTCAAGAATGATAGCGAGATTCAAGTATCGAAAGGGAATATCCTTCCGTTTGGAAGATGAGCGGACAAGATCTGTTCGAGAGGATCCAAGGTGTGTCATGACCATTGTATTTGAAGAAGGAGCGCAGGTGTTAACACCTTGACTCCTTCAGTCTTCATGAAGTGATCAGGACTGTAGATCTAGGGATCCTTCTCGATCGTCCGATCTATGATTTCGAAGTTCACACTTTAGGAGAATTGTGAGTTGGAGTGGCCAAAACCTCTGAAGTCCGAAGTCATGAAGTGATCTCGACCGTGGATCGCTGGATCCTTTGGGATCCTTCTCAACTGTCTGATCTATGAGTTTGGAGTTCGTGTTTCATGAGAATTGCGAGTTAGAGCGGTTAAAAATATCTTAACGTCGACTTCCCCGCTAGCCTGTGTGTTAGAGGAGAATTAAGTCATTTGTTAGATAGGTTGATGGATGGAGCTTCCCTACGGGAGGTAGGAACCTAGATATGGTACGAATGAGATGAAGCCATGTGGACGTCACGTGGCCCTCAACTAATGAACATCGAAGAACTTCGGGAAGTCGTAAGATATAAACCAAGGGTCGATTTAGCGTCTGGTAGGAGTCGTTAGAAAGGTACGGGTAAGTGGAAGAGAATAAATCATCTCGAAGAGATGATTCGAGATGAGATAGTTAAGGAAAAAAAAATTATGATGCCCCACCCCTTAAAAGAGTATTTAGGGGTCGGTTATGTTACAAATTGGTATCAGAGCATGAAAACAACACTTGGCCTGCTTGGGCTCATGCACGTGTCGTATGAAAATATTTCTGGAGAACTTTAAGGGGGTAACACCCTATGTTACTGCATTCCTAAGAGGCTTAGAAAACCTCTACTGAAGATAGGAATGAGATCATTTATTGTTGATAGATGTTTCATCAATTGGCACTGTATGTTGCTAATGTTCCCAAATAAAGAAGTTGACTTCACTGTGCAATTGTATGCATTGTTGTAAGATTTGGTTACCAAGGCTAAGATGAGCCTGTGGAGAATATTACTGCCAAACATAAATCATCTGCATAAGTTCCTTGAGTAGAAGGATGTAGATTTAAAATACATTTGGGACTTTACCCCAACGATATTGAACCATGTTATTCTGTGACAAAGGGAGGCTAACATTTCTTGGGAAATGAAAGTTGATCCTACATGAATGGGATTATGTTGAAGAACACTAATATTTAAACTAAAATAACAATGTGAACAGATGGAAAGGATCTGTAGCAGTAATGATTACTTCTTTAATGAAGGGTTAAAACTAGTATAGGTGTATAAACCCTCATGATCAAAGGAATGAGTCTGGTGACCATTCCCTGAAAAGGGAGAGCATGCACAACTCTTGGGTTTCAAGTGGACTGAGAAACAAATTTTGTTTCTGGGTACAAGAATTGTTAGACAGGGTTTTTCTAATCAAGTTGATAAACAAAGCTGTATAATTATAGAATGATTGAGTGATAAATCATAACAGCCTCCCTTACTTGGTGGATAGGAAACTAATATGCATAGTTCTTGTGGGAGGAGGAGAATGGCGTCCGTCCCTGACTGTGATGAACACAAGGAAGAATTCTAGATGTAATGGTCAAGACCGATCTTGACCTAAATATACTCTGGATTTATGAACTCGGATACTTAGTAAGTAGTCCAAATGGTATTAGACATTGTTGTTAAAGTTAAGATAAAATGGTTGACTAAATGTTGATCCCAATGGGTCAGATTGACATCCAGTGGTGGATGGTAGCCATATAGATATAATTGGAAGCTATTTTGGATGATTTGGTTACCTGAGGCATGGTTATAATTTCCCATAATGTATTTATAAGTTGGGTAATGTTCTAGGGAGGTTGAGGCAAGAGTGTTTTCTTGATAGATGTTATCATATAAAAAGGGAACATAGTTATTACTAAGTTTGATTCAACATCCATGTGGATGCCATGTGAATCACTGCAAGCTCTCAACTGAGAGGGAAAGCCAATGTTGATTGTTCCTATGAGGCTTGTCATAAGGATGAGAACAATATCCTTGGAGGAGGATATGGAAGTATGAAATGCCCATGTGCATGCATGACATGGAAAGGGTGCAAGCAACAAGCTTGCATGATGAATGCTTGGTTACGTTTGTGTGTGTTTATGCTTGGGTGCATGGATTTAATGCATTGTGAAGCTTCTTGATATGAAGCTTGATAGTAATACCATTTAGGTATGAATGATATTAAATGTGAAAGTGATGCACAAGTATGATGTAAGGATATATGTATACTAAAGGCACATTATGGTTGCCTTGATGAGTGATATGTAAGGAAATAATTGCACTTGCCAAGATTAAGAGAAAACCATGGATGCATGGTTGACTCCATTTTTAAAGAGTCATGAAAGTTCTATTTTGAATGATAGCTTAAGGGGGAATGCACTCCATTCCCTCAGGAAAGATGAGTATAAATAAATGAAAGAGTAATTAGCAAAGATGGTATGTTGTCAGGATAAGAGGCAAATGATTATGCCTTGAGAATCACATGAGAATGATCTTGAACAATCATGAGTTGAATAATTTTAAAGTAGGGATGTATGTAGGCTATGAAATATACCCATGGAAGATACACACAGACTTGATTATGCATATGGTTAACTACATCATGGATGTAAATTAACAAAACCAGAATATGTATGGATACATAATTTGGGTGCATGACAAATAGGCATGTTTATATTCCTTATGGAATATTTGGTAAACAACTAAAGCTAACTCAAGGTTGAGGTCATCAAAGATAGTGATGGACATGAAATAAGGAAGTTGCATGCTGAGGGAGTTCCTTATGGAAGAACTGTGAGAAAACTTTGTCAGGAGGACATAGTCACAACCTTAATAACTGCTGAGAATTAAGTAGTGAGATATAAGCTTATATATATATATATATATATATATATATATATATATATATTTAAAGAATCATGGATTACATTTTGAAAGCATCATGTAATGAATAGAAGACTAATGAATGAGTAAATGAGTATGTTTGATTGAATAGTTTGAAAGCATCATGTAATGAATAGAAGACTACTGAATGAATAAATGAGTATGTTTGATTGAATAGGCTTGGTTGAAGCCATGTTAAGAAAAGGAAGTGAGGCCTTTAGAGATAACTTAGCTGGGCTGAAAAGTTCTAGGCGGTATAGAAAGAATTAGAAGAAGGGGAGAGCCCTCAATTGTTTTCTTGTTGAGTATTATGTTTCCTCTGGGATGGGAGAGCTAGTACGTTGATGAAAGCAAATGATTTGGCACCTAGTGATGATGGTCGTATTGTTGTAGAAACAATCGAAACTTGTTTACGTTGCACTCATGAAAACATTAAGAATAATGTGATGAAGTGCATAAAGATGTGCTAGGACATGTCTGAAAATGTTTTATTGTCTTAACGTTATGCAATTTGTTTTGAAAAGGAAGTTGTATGCCACAAATACCCAAGTAGAGTATGATTTAGGAAGAAAACCCTAATCGAATCAGGTTAATCAAGAACCTGATAGAGGAGACGAATGCGAGTGGTTCATCAGAGGGAAGACTGATCACAGTCGTCAAATTGATTTCAATATCCACTAGAGTTAACAGATCAACCACCAGTCATTCGATTAGATCGATGGTCGATAATCATTACAGGACGCAAAGGTGAGATTAACGGATGTGCCAGTTCAAGACCCACAATCAACCAACATTGTTTATCTCGTCAGAGTGGGAGATCAACAACCATGATTAGATAGAGTCGAGCGAACATTTTCTAGATTGGGCCCCGTAAACACTGTGAACCATCGATCTGTGAGAAAAGATCAACGGTTGGGAATCATTGCGAAGTGCAAAGGTGAAATTAACGAGCATGCTAGTTCACGGCTTGCAATCAACCAACGTAGGTAATCTCGTCGGGGTGGAGAATCAACGACCACGATTAAAAGAGTTGGGAAAACACTTTTTAGATTGCTAAGATTGAACTCTCCAATAAAGAGCGAGCATGTTGGGATTCCGTAATCGCTGTGAACCGTCGATCTATGAACAATCGGTGGGTGAACCTCCAAGGAACCCACGCGTTAATGTCGCGTAAATATCATACTGTGATTGGGTTTTGTGGTTGAGTTTAGCACATCAAAGCTTTGTATCAACCTAAATTCTCGGTCAAACACTTCGTTGTTGGCATTTTTATTATTATCTGGAAATCATGTGGTTAAAATCGATCGAGGGCTAAGATTGACAACCCGTGATCATTGGGGAGATTGCATATGCACACGGGTTAACGTTGAGACCTATACCCGTAATTTAAATTCAATATAGCATTGTTTTGAGTTTGGGATCCGATCGTAGATTGGACGACCTATATCCATTGCGGAGATTGGAAGGAGAATTAAACCGCAAGTTAGTTGAGGTTCCTCAATTCCTTGCAGCCTGTTGACGGGCAAAAATGAACGCTCGTCAACTGGAGGAGTGGATCTGGTCCAGGGTTGTCTAAATAACCCAAGCCGTTTGGGATGATCCACCTCGACGGGTTTAGCGGCTCCGTTGGCCGATCTAAGTCCTAAGAAAAAGAAAGAAAACTAAACTAAAGGAACTAATCTAAATGAAAACAACAATTAAAGCAAACTATAAACAAATCTGAAGTGTATATATACAGTTTACTAACTAATACTAAAGAGCAATTGTCCTACTTATTAAATGTTCAGCTTATCAACATAATTAGATCTCAATTATTTACAATACTTACAGAATACAAATTTTGATCTAAATTTGCAAAAATCATTGGTAAAATAACAGGGAAGCTATTGTTTTTTATTTTTATAATTTTTATGAGAAATGAATGAAATGAAAACTATCTAAAGCTGAGCAATTAAAATAATAATCTTAACTGTAAATCTAAACTATATATCTAACTAAAATACTGAGAATTCTCAAATTGATTAACTATCAAATTGCAAATAACAATCTAACCTGAAGTAACGCTTCCTATTTGTCCTGTGCTCAATACTTGATTTAGCTATTCAGTGAGAGGAAAACCACACCAGATTGTCCACAAGCTTCTTGTAAACAGGAAGCAGTAGTGCTCTTTGAATATGAATGACAGGACAAACAAGACATAAAAAAAACGACAACAATCTTATAATTTACAAATCATCGCAGTTAGATAAATTCATGTGCAAAGATTTGTACAGAACAGTTCAATTAACGAAGAAGATAAACCTTTATTCATTAAATTGAAACAGAGTAATTACTGTACTAAAACTGAGATACATAAGACATGAACATAATTTAAATCACAATGCATTAACCTGTAATAAGTCTTGATATCTAAAGTAGTCAATGACTTAATCACAAATTAAAATGCACAAAACCTGAATGAAAGTATGATAAATTGAAAGCTAAAGATGTTACAAAAGATCCACTTCCATTCGAGCTTGTATCATCATAAATCCATAGTCTTTGTTCTCCCAATAGTGATGATGTTCATTACAAAAATTAATGAGTATATAAAAGCCACAGGGTAAAACATCCCTATGGGAATTATCAAAAACAGATTACAAAAAATCTGGGCACAATCTCCCAAGTCTCTATTTTTGCCTAAGGCTAACAACTTATAACAAAACTATATAACAAAAACATGTTCTAAACTGCCACAACATGTCCAATTTTCCATTGAAATTCATATGTACCTGTGGATAGGCAAAAGAAGACAATTTTTAGATAATGTTTTAATTGTAAAATCAACAAAATCCAAATTTTATGACTAGCTAACAGAATCAAACGATTTTGTAGCTAGTCATATTATCAAATAGAATCGTATAGAATTAATCCAAATGATAACAGAAATACATTCAACCTATTAAACAACTCCTTAATTACTAATTTAAAGCAAAGAAAATAATTCACGCTAGAAGTAACCAAATCTTTTATGCCAATTTGAAACAAATGAAATCATGTTCAATTGATCGAATGATAACAGGGATATATGCATTCTGTCAAACAACTTTTTTATTACCAATTCGAAGAAGACATAATCGTTTTGATAGTTCAAAACCAACAAAATCATTTTTTGAATCAATTTCAATCAAAACAGACTATATTCTATCAAACAAATCTTTTGTACTGATAGTTTATGTCAATTCAAAACTTAACAAAATCGTTGTTGAATCAAAACAAAACTAACAAAATCGTTTTTTAATTCAAAGCTAACAAAACATAACTATATTAAACTAATTCAAAGAAAACATAATCAGCTAATTTAAGAACAACAAAATCATATTAAACCGATTTAATCAAAACATAGCTATAATCAATCTAGAAAACAAATCTTTTGTACTGATTCAAACCAAAAATCAATATCGAAATAACATACCTGGGCTGTAGAAAAACGATTCGGTCAGGATATCTTTGAGTTAACAGAAGCAGTAGTTGCCTTTACATTTTAAAGAGAACAGAGCCTGTTGTCTTTCAACTTGCTGACAGACTGCTTGATGAATCTTTGGATTGATCAAGGGTTCAATAGGAGGCAGGAGTGTAGGAGGGGGAAAGGCAGGTTTAGTGAGAGAGGTTCTGAGGCACAAGCCTGGAGAAGTAATAAACATTTGAACAAATGCACACAGACCAAAACGCACCTTTCAGCCACGGAGAAGATCTGAAATTTGACCTCTAAAACACGAGCTATAACCCTGTAATAAACCAATTTCTGAGGAAATGGCTCACAATGAAGGTAAAGGGGCTAATTTTGGTTCTGGGTTTTCAAGGGTTCGATCTGATTCAACACCGTTTGCCTAGAAACGCCCATGCAAAAACGGGTCTCTGGGAGGCAATTACGGGGTTAGCCTATGAAATTTGGTATGGTGCTTCTCTCTAAGTTCAGAAATGCCTCATTGCATGTCAAATATTTATATCTCAAATCTGTAAAAGACTCATGTCGTACCTGATAAGCTTTCATGCCCTTTCTTACCAAAATGAAACAATATTTTACTATGAATTAAACGCTTAAAACAAATCATTAGGACCCCTCGATGAAACATTTACTAGCATGCCATATGAATGAAAGCTATGTCGAACTCTCTAAGGGCCAAACAATGTGAGCACACCTGATTACCTGTACAAATGATTGTAGGAACACTAACTTCAGAACTAGTACAGAGGTTGTAATTCAAATTCCATTCCTTCAGAAGGACGAAGGCCCCGCTCACCAGGTGGTGATACACTTGGGTGCAAGAGATCTAAAGAATCATCATCTTCCTGGTTTTCCATAACCCAGTTGCTTTTGGGTGGAATCCTAATTTTATTTCCTCTTTTAGACTCCCGGTACTCTAAGTAACCCACGGTCACAACACCAGAAATAAACCACAGAACTAGAGCCCAATTAAGTCCTCTCACATTCTCTGGCAATATCAAATAACAACAAAGTTTGGGCACCATTAGGTTCTATGCGCACTACAGGTGCCATGGGAGAGCACACACATTCGGCAGGGTAAACGGACAGGGGTTTGGACAGGGTATACGTAGGATCGTAAGCTTAGAGATTTCCCCAAAACCAATAGAGGTAACTCGAGATACAAGGCATGCATTAATGCCTAAGTGTGCGAGGGTGGTGGAAGGCAATAAACCCATGCAAAACAGTCACATCCAAATGTACAATCGACGACGCATATGGTGATTCAAATCACCATTGGTGTATGTTAACAACAATGCCAATCAAACAACCATTGATAACTATGATGCGTCGACCCGAATATTTGCACAAGCAATAGTGTTATTTAAAACCAAAACAATATTTCGAAATCAACACCAAGGGTTCGATCATGACAAGTATGTGTTGTATGAAATGATTGCACCAAGGGTCTAACCACAATATCAATGTGTTTTCATGAAACCAATGCGCCAAGGAATTTGATCAAAGTACATCAAACTACTATTGTATCAAGGACTCAATCGCAATCACTAGAACACCATTGCATCACAAATTAATAAAAATGAAGTCATATTAAAAACAAAAAACGCCAAGTGAGTAAAGGTTTTGGTGTCTTGCCAACTGTGTGACCATAATTGAATTAGAGATGAATCGACCACATAAACAAGAGTAACCATAATAATCTAGCGACGATTTTAATGCTATTGACATGACTTCGAACCAAGGTTTTCACGCATGCAGTCGTGAAAATGAAAATGAAAAGAAGGCGTGCAAATGCACAAGATAATAGTGTCGTTTTGTTTTCAAGAATTGAAACAAGTACTTAAGGTTCAAAACCCTGGTGTGTGTAGCTTATAAGAAAAAGATAAAAATGCGAAATGGCTGCCAACACAACCCTTGGATCTAAGGGAAGATGAATCTTCACTACCAAATTGCAAACAAGGGGTTTATCCAGGATCATAGCACCCAGACACAAGAGATGAAAGGGTAGCGCCTGAAAAGAATAGAGCTGAGGTCATAGCTCTCGGTCGCATGGATAGAAAATGGAGTTCCTCCAGACTAGTCAAGGAAGATAGAGTTAATCACTCTGCGTTAGACTTTGGTCATGGGGATTGAGTCTACCAGAATAACGGTGCTCATAGTTAACACATTGCATGGAATTACTTCGAGGAAATGCATGTTTTCATAAAGGGAAGACAATGGACCCTCCATTGAGGAAGGAGGGCATTCTTAAATTTTACTTACATTATATGGGTGTCAAAGAAAAGCAAATTGGGAGGCCATGGGTGTGGGCACCTTGGTTACTAATGAAGAAAGAAAGATTGGGTGCATTCAAGAGAAACATTTAGTTTCATATGTGTTTATCTGGGATCGTGATCATCCTGTAGCAGGAAGCACATACTTGTTTCAATAAGGACCGAAAATGAATAAGCCATATGGTGAAGAGCTCAGCTAAGCTCCAACAAACCATGGAAAAGTGCTTTTCATAAAGTGTGGTAAACTTGAAATCAATGCAAGGGTGCATTGGGTATGAATGTGGTCACAAATGTTGGCACATTCATTAAAGTAAATTGATATATGAATTACATTTTGAAAAGTTTGGTATACTGAAATGATGCATAGGTAAGGGATGATGTTTCCTTTCCTGTTTATCTAGATGTGATGCAACTGTTAGAATGCACAAGATAAGAAATGTTGCGATGACATTTTTAAATGTGTTTTGAGAATACATATATATATGCATGAGAAACTAACAATTTGTTTGGCTATGTAAAGAATTAATTGCATGAAGAAAGATTCTTGGATATGGCAATGTTATAAGTCCATAAGGAAGACTAATTACCTATTGAGCCCAAACCACAAGGAAGAAAAGGGTCTTGGATATGGCAGTGTTGTAAGCCCATAAGGAAGACCAAAATTGCATGTTGATCCAAATTGCTATGGGAAGGAAAGTCACATAATTGGTCGATCTGGTTCCGTGCGGAACAAATCTGAAAATAAATGAGGAAATTGGAAAATCTATGGGTGACAAAATTGCAATAAAATTATGAAATTTAGAATTTATGATGATGACTCATGAATTTATGTATACCTGTGATACAGGTGAGAAGAAAATATATGTCCAGAAAGGACAGATGAAGGCTGTCAAGCTGGAAAGCATGAAAGATGGCTACTGTTGAGCCATGAGAACCCCGTGGTAAGCCATGATCGCCTGGAATATGTGATGTTGTGGTAACACAAGCCGGAGGGACACCTCGATAGAGAAAGTCTGAGGGACGCCTCGACTGTAAGGCTCGATGAAGTATCTATAATTCTTCTTGTGCGAGAAATCCTTGGAAAGTAAAGATGGATCACCCGAGGGACTGTATAACAAAGAAGGGGATGCCTGAGCCCGAGCCTGAGCCTGGAGGGTGACTAATCACAAGGAAGAGGATACTTTGATAATTCTAGTATATTATTGATTGGGATCATGCACCCAACGAGTATGTCAAGGAGAAACATTGAGCATGGATAAAAATACAGCCATGTGGATACAAATCCACAAACTGCATAGATAAGTGTTGTGCTAGATTATGAATTTTTCTTAGAAATTTTATGCAATAGTAAAATGTTTTCGCATGAGACTATGATTAATGTTCTTGTTGTCCAAGAATTATTGAAGGTAGGTGACGAAGATTAAGAGTCTAAAAAAGAAACTGACCGAGGACGAGGGTTGAGACTTCTGAAGTGGCTGAATGAGAAAGGCATGGCAAGTGTTTCTTAGAAAGAACACCGAGGACGATGTTCCTTTTAAGGGGGAGGGAATTGTAACACTCATGTTTCCCCCAATTTGTAATTAATCATTAATTAGGATTACCATGTTGTGGCATGGGAACAATGTAAATATATTATTGTTTAATTTCCAAATAACTAACTTTGGGGGTGAAGCCTTGAAAGTACTAGCTATGATATCAATGGAGGAAATAATGAGAAAACTATAGAGAGGGTTCATTATGACAAATGACCCCAAATTTTCCCTTTCACGAGGATAATAAACCTCCTCTGGTTCCCAAGGAGGAATCAATTAATGAAGAAAGGACCGGTGGTTGAACCATCAACCACCCCATGAATGGAAGCATGTTCTAGCTGCATAAGGTCAGCCCAAAGTACCACAGGGTCTTGCAGACCCAAAACAGACCTGGGGTTTCTTTCTGACAAAAAGAACCAGATAGGAGGCATGTGTGTGCAACGAATGCAAGAGGGTATGAAGAGAAGAGTGGAGAATGCGAGGATGATTATTCAACCAATAGGGAATGAGTAGAAAGCCACGAATGAGTAGAAAGCCACGAGCTTGATACTGAGGGAGCATCTGATAAACCTTGTCGAGGTCATGACAAAGAAGAAAATATCTGAGAGTTTATAGAGAACAAGACCTGAGCAGAAGGTCGTGAGCTTGATGCTGAGGAAGAATCTGATAAACCTCGCAAAAACTTTGAAAGATAAAGGATTTGTGAGAATTCGAATAAATTCCCTAGTGATATCATGGCTTGGCACAAGGGTGGCCAGAGCACTAAGAATGAATGCCTCTGAGCCTATGGTTGGGTGGAAAGGAAAACACCCACAATCAGTTAGTTGGTTGCAACCTGTAATAGATAAGTATTCTCATATCCTGTGTAATTGAATTGTAACTGTAAATTAAGGTTAGATATCCTATGAATGTTTCAGGGATGTGCATATTTGCTTAATGATTAGACAGTATCCCTTTAATTCTTCCTGATTGTGTAATTAAGCAAGTAAGTAATTATCTGGCTCGTACACGTAAATGCTCGAACCCTGCGGTGGCTCAAGTTAAAATAAATGAACTATGAGTTCGTTAACTATGGACGTAGTTTCCTGTACACCTGTCGACACTCCCAGTCATTCTGAGTCCCCTGGAGGAATAATTTTGTTAAGCTTAGGAGAGGTAGTGCATGTATGCACCGAGTCTCTATAAGGTGGGCAGAGATCGAGACCCTCTTAAGTCCTAGAATTGATGAATGAGCACAAGGAGTGCGCAGAAGATTCTTCTAAGTGATAAGTTCAGGAGAAAGAGCACAAAGCGTGTGATAGCGCCTAAATCCTTCATAACTGACGAATCTCTGGAAGGATAGAGAGATTCAAGTATCGAAAGGGAATATCCTTCCATTTGGAAGATGAGCGGACGAGATCCATTCGGGAAGATCCAAGGTCTATCACGACCGTTGGATTTGAAGAAGGAGTGCAGGCATTAACACCTCGATTCATTCAGTCTCTGTGAAGTGATAAGGATCGTAGATCTAGGGATCCTTCGTGATCCTTCTCAATCGTCTGATCTATGAGTTTGGAGTTCACGCTTTGGGAGAATTGCGAGTTGGAGTGGCCAAAACCTATGAAGTCCGAAGTCATGAAGTGATCTGGATCGTGGATCTCTGGATCCTTCTCGACCATCTGATCTATGAGTTCGGAGTTTGCGCTTCAGGAGAATTACGATTTGGAGTGGCCAAAACCTCCAAAGGCCGAAGTCACAAAGTGATCTAAACCGTGGATCTCTAGATCCTTCGGGACCCTTCTCGACCGTCCGATCTATGAGTTCGAAGTTCGCACTTCGGGAGAATTGCGATTTTGAGTGGCCAAAAACTCTGAAGTCCGAAGTCATGAAGTGATATGGACCGTGGATCTCTGGATCCTTTGGGTTCCTTCTTGACCATTTGATCTATGAGTTCAAAGTTCATGTTTCAAGAGAATTGTGAGTTAGAGTAGTTAAAAATCTCCAAACTTTGACTTCCCCGCTAGCCTGTGTGTTAGATGAGGGTTAAGTTAGTCGTTAGATAGGTTGATAAATGGACCTTCCCTATGGGAGGTAGGAACCTAAATATGGTACAATCAATATGAAGCCACGTGGACGTCACGTGGACCTCAACTAATGAATGCCAAGGAAATTCGAGAAGCCATAAGATATAAACCAAGGGTTGGTTTAGTGCTTGGTAGGAGTCATTAGAAAGATACGGGTAAGTGGAAGAGAATAAATCATCTCAGACAGATGATTCGAGATGAGATAGTCAAGGAAAAATGAAATTATGATTCCCCACCCCTTAAAAGAGTATTTATGGGTTGGGTATGTTACAGTTGCAAATGCATGTGTTTCGTTAAAAAATGGAATGGTGGTAATAATATGGATTAATTGTGATGGGAACAAAAAGTGGATTGATTTGAGTGTTTGTAGAGAGAAAGATGATAATCCATCCAAGGCCATCTATGTTTCTCCCCTGGATCTCTCAAGGTTTCTCAAGGAGTACATGTTTGTAGGGTTTTCTGCTTCAATTGGACATTTGAGAATTTTCTCAAATACACAAAATTATGTCTTAGAATTTCTCATCCACAAGCCAGGCCTACCTCTACATGTCGATCGAAGCCACCTGTGAAAGGAATCTATTTATGTCGGGGATGAATCACATAGAGCCTCTTAGTGTCTTTCTAATATTCATATCAGTTTTTGTCCTATGTTTGATTGTTTTGTTCGATCTGTACTGTAACCAGAAGTGGCGAATATTAATCCACAACTACATAGAAGCCTCATCTTCCTTGAAGGAGGATGGGCGAATTCAATTACAGAATGACTTGGTATAGTATTCTGGTGAATACTAATCCCCACTCGGATGGTTTCTACAGCTTTACCGAAGTCATCACCATATCTGTCACGTGCTTGAAATTGAAAGGCTTACTGTTCAAAAGTTGAAATAAAAAATTCCAATACGAGTACTAATACACAACTACATAGAAGCCTCATCTTCCTTGCAGGAGAATCAACGACTTCAATTACATGATTCCTCTGTACAATATTCTTTTCACTCTGCTTCTCTGTGCTATAATTTTGGGCTTGATAACTCACCGGGTCTACCGAGGTGAATATGTCCCTTCCACCTATTTTATGTAAAAGAGTATTATACTAGCACAGATTTTGTAGCATCTCGCTTTTGTTAGGCCGAGGCTATAAAATTTTACAGTACCCTACATCTCTTTGAGAAAAAACAATTTATAGTGTTCTCACATTTTTTATGTTTTTGTGGAGGTTTGCAGTGGGATTTTCGGGTGCCCTATCGTAAAATACAAGCCTGAGAGCCTCTCTGTATTTACAGTATGACAGCTAACAAAATGTGACACTTGATAGCCACAAGGAAGGAATCGTAATGCATACCAACCTCAGACACGTTAATAATATCAGTAAGAATCTATATGTACAAGACATCGTTCTGCTTCCAGAGGACAATGTGGTGTTACTAATTCCAATTACATTGCCAGGTAGGTCCGTAAATTCTATCGACATATTCCCTCCTAAGTCAGGGATTTTTTGTGTTTTCTTGAATCAATTCAGCATGCCAGTGAAGGCAATCGATTATTTACAGGGACGAGCTTCCAGACTCACTGCCTGAAACCTCGTGAGATATGAAACGTCCCAAAAAAAGGTTAAATATTTTTATAATAAATTTTAAAATCGATTTCCAAATTCACTGGTTGCATCACCCAATGTTACTATCAAACAAATCAGAGGAATCTTCTCTCTCACACATAAAATTATATATGGGTCCAACAGTTGAAATTTTTACATATAAAATTCAAAGCCCATTGGATTACCAAGAGTCGCCAAATTCCAATTCTTACATATTAAATTCAAAGCCCATTTTTGTTTTTGTACATGATA